>CAJFCP010000069.1:2974591-2992065 GCA_904066005.1 Synergus itoensis | reverse complement strand
GTTTTAGTTAAATTTGCCATCTAGAAATTATCTAGTTAATTTACCTAGATAATTTCTAGATGGTAAATTTAACTAAAAAAGCTAGACATTTAGGCAACACAGCTAGAAATGTAGCTCACACAGCTACATTTCTAGGAGTTACGAAATCCAGCGATACGTCTAGCTGGAACAGCTAAACCATTTTTTTCAGTGCTGATTCAAGTTTAGAGAGTGGGATTTCAAGGGGTTTAACTCAATTTTCAGTAATTTTAACATAAAAACCGAATATAAAAAAAAGTAAAAAGCAAAAGAACACGATAAGCGAGCGGAATAATAATAATAATAATAATAATAATAATAATAATAGTAATAATAATAATAACTATAAAATATTATTGAAAAGAATTCTTGAATTTCTGTCTAAATAACACAAGAGGGACTGAAATCTGTGCGTCGTAGAACAAGATAATTTTTCCTCCCGTGTTGTTTAGCATCTCTATTTTTCATTTCCTTCCACCCTTCGTTAAACAAATCGCAGGAACTCGGGACGCATTAAACGATGGTATCTGCATGCCGAGCTCGTTTAATTTAATTCAATTAATTAAAAGGGAACGAGAAAGACCATCGTACAACCGAGGCGTCGAGGTTGTTCGACGCCAGGGAATTACGTGCTTCGAGTAACTGTAGTTAACTATCATACTTCGTCATCCACCTTCTTTTTATTTACATTTTTTCCCTTGGTTTTCCATCATCGTCTTGAATCTTGAACAAGTTTATGTACCGTTTCGTGATTGTTATTAAAAACTCGGCCTTCTTCCTTATTACGAGTTCTTCACAAAGATGCTTTCCTTTTCAAAGACAACTCCCTCACCGCGAAATTAAAGCTGATATCTTTGAAAAAGCGACTTGCATTTTGTAAGATGTAAAAGATGTATGTGTGTGTTTGAGTGAGCTACTAATTGGAAGACGAGGTGTGAGAAAGGTCGGGTGTATATATGTGGGACTGAAGACTGAATATTGAAAACTGTATATAGAGTACGTATTCATTGAAAAAGGGGGGAAGCCCATGAAGTATAAGCCTTTCGAGGAATTAAATATGGGATGAGGTAAAAGGGGTAATCAAGACTCGTTTCAGAATTACAGGTACGGGATATCCGAGGATTTCAACCCCGTCGTGATCAGCTACATATACCTACATATATATACACATGTCGCATTATACTCAGTTTGCGACTTTTCCGAGAAATCCTTTTCAAGAGGAATTGCTTTCCCAATATATTTTACGTTTCAGACAATACAAATTTAAAGTGCTAAGAATTTTTCCAATCCTGACTACTCAGTGGTTACTGGGTTACAATAAGATTTTATTCAGATAGAATCTTGACGGGATTATTAGATTTCTGAGGGATTATAAGTAAGCTTCTCAAGACGCGGTGTCAAGCATGCAAATCGAGCGAACTTTCTTTATCACATTAAATCCCAAGATGTCAAATATTGATCCACCTAGCAAACCTATATCAATTTCTCTACGCGCGCGATTATGTATTTTGTCTTCAAGTCATTCGAAAGTCAATCAAGTTTGAAACAACTATAATGTATGCGAGATTTTCGAGACATTTCGTTATACTAATTGAAAAATTTACAACTACATTCACATAATCCTACATTCTTACATTCACAATTCCATTGTGCAACGTTTTGATATGCTTTAGGATAAAAAAACTGATACCCTGGGATTTATTGTGACGATAGTTATTTAAAGGATAAAATACCTTCCAAGGAAAACTTAATTCAAATTTTTATGTACGTGCGTTTTCTGGAAAGGTAGCGAGAATAAAAATTAAATATGTAATATCAGATGAGAAATTTATTATTTAATTAATTCTGGTTAAAAATTATACAAATGAAATAAAAAAGAATAATATAAATCATATAAATTATAAATAATGCATGCAGAATTTGAAATGGGTGAAAAAAAGTATCTTTTTTCATTTACGAACCTAACATTTCTGTTTGGTGGCTCATCTTGACCTTCTTTGAAGGATTGTGTCTGAAGACTAAAACGTCGTTTGAACTGATGGCGTCCCTTCATCACCTGTACGTTTTGGTTCCTGTAAAAGAGAGAAAAGGTCGGTAAATGTGAAAGACCCCCATTATGGCTACATAATTTTTAATTTTTCCGACGGAAATCTCTCTAATCTTCTTCACAATTTCCCAGATCCCCAAAAAAGTAAAAATTTCTTTTTTTCATTTCAAATATCGCTTCAAAAGTTGTTAAACTTTAATAAAAAACGATTGATATTTTAAAAGTTGTATGAATCAAGCCAACCTCAATGTCGAGTGACTATTTTTCAATTTAGTCGAATTTATAACATTAATATTTCATACAGCCTGCGCCACACTGCTGATATAGAGCCATATGACAAAAATGTTTCCCTTTGTGTCGTGACATCATTTTGTCCGACAAATATTGCCCGGAAAAACCTCATAGGGGGAAAATTATGGCAATTTCTGTTGTATATTTATGAAAGCTGACCACACACGCCATTTGTGCCCAATTTTGAAAATGTCAATGTTTTCACATGAATATGTGACCATATTCCGATATGATTTATGGTAAGATCATAAATAGTGCAATGAAAATTATACTTTCATTGCAAAAATCCAACGTACAAGGTATTTTCTCCAGAATGGAGGATTTGGGGCAGAAAATATCGATTGAAAAATACTTATGGCACGCGTTGAAAACTATAAAACCACGGATATGAGCGAAATGCCAAACTTTATTATTTCAATCAGACGTATATCTGCTTAGTTGAATTTTTATCTCAGACTTGCATACGTTTAGATCAGAATATGAAATTTAAGTTATTTACTCAGTGGCTAAAGGAAATTTACCTATATAACTATTACATGTTTTCAATATTAAATCTTAAGATGATTAAGAGCTTAACGAAAATTCTGTGAAAATGAGCATGATGTTTGAGTAAATTAGAAATTAATTAAATATTCCATTATATACATAGAGACCGAAATGTGATGAGGGTTGGTGTTTCCCGGCAAATTACATGCATAATGTGTAAGGATGCGTATCATAATACCATTACAGTCCAGTGTATATAAAGCCTGGTTCGTAGCGAATTAGTCTCTAGAAGGTGGTTCTAATCTTTTCACGTACATGTTGCAATTCTATGAATTTATGCAAGAGCAGGTGATTTTCACACGATCGATATTCTTGCCGTGAAAATGCGGGTCTTTTTTATTCTAAATAAATGCCCTACTCTCCTAAATATACCTTCATATGCAAAAAATGCACTCAATGCACGACACTAATACTGAAAAGGATTTATACAAAAATTATGCTTTTGTCATACCTTTTTTGGTATTTCTTTTTCATTAAATTTTGAAGAATTTGTTATAAAGTCTCACATCCTTAAATCTAATATTACCTAAGTCAATTATAGAGTTCTTATAATCTGTCATCCCTGGGGTGGTGAAATAAATTAGAAAATAACCACAACAACTTTAGTTGTTGAAAATATATAATAAATTATCGCAGTAACGCTCGTCAATCTTCGTCAAGCGAATCGAAGGAAAGGGGAATTTTTCCCAACGAGGTGACGAATGTCCTATGCGAACGTTTGGGGGCGAAAAGTTCACACGAACGTAAACGCATAAAATACACAAATACGCAGCTTTACAGAAAGCCTGTGTTCAGATTTGAGAAATTTATGTTCTGGGAAAAGAAAATTATTTCTATCATTCTATTCAAATCCAATAAATTGACTAAATTTGACAAATTTGTATTACTTTTTTTCTTACACAAGTAAAAGTGAGTAACATGTGGGTATTAGAATGTTTGAAACAGATTTCTTGAAGATATTCGAAATTTGAAAGTTACATGAAAACTTGATTAATTTTATGATTGCAGCTGTAATCATAAAATTAATCAGTGTTTCAAGAATAGTGTGGATTGAGCAAAAGTTTTTGACTTAGTTTTTGCTCGAGTATTTGTGGTTGCGCGGATCTACCAAATGAGGGTCTACTAAAGATATTTTTTCACGTCTAATCCCCACATAGCAGAGGTGAAATAAAGAGGTAGGAACTTGCCACGAGAGAGATTGAAGCTTAAGAGAGCCTCCTGTAAATCAATGGCCATCCAATAACCGTTCGGGCGATAAAGCCGATTCGACGTTAAATTGTCGACGGAACGTCGCTTATCGAAAATCATTCTGCTCGACTTTTTTAAAACACGTCCGTAGTACACCCTCGCAACTCGATTTAATTAACGTCACACCTTATCAACTTAAACCAATTACCACGGATAGAGAATGATTTAAAGAAAAGTGACGTAGGAAATCGCGTATGAATTTCAAATAGATTGTTTTTTTTATAGTAAAGATGGGATTAAGCAATTCGCTATTAAATGCTTAAAGTAAAAGCAACCTGGTTATTAAAACTTTCCCTTGTGCCAGATTCAAGACCCGTTATTATCACATCTGCAATATTGCCAGGGCATAAATGAAATATGTGAGGTCATTAAGTACTTCGATTCTGTTTATTTTTTTTTGTTTCTTCTCATATTATCTTACACACATTCACCCTATTGAGTGGGCAAAAAGAACATTAATTGTTTTCCGTAGTCTCATTTTGCAATTTTCTTTTTAATTTGCAGTTTATTGCAACACTGCACACAATTATTTATACCACGTGATATTCTTCGTTTATTCATGATGGATATTTCGAGGAAATTGATAAAATTAAAAAAAAAATTTTATGTTTGTTCTGTGAATTATACACGGAAAAAAAGGTATGGTTGGGCCGTGTACACTGATCGATAAACGCGAAAATCATGTTTATACAAGTTTCCAGCAAAGTAAAAAGTGATCTATAAAATTACTTTAAATTGTTCGCTTTTGAATTTACGTTTCTTTATTTATTATTTTTAATTAAAAAGTGGTTCCTTTGATAATAAAACTAAATTCAAGAGAAAAAAAAGAATAATAGATTGTAATAAAGAGCTTTTGTTCAAAGGGAAGAATATACAGTTTTATAGAGATTCTTTTATAGCCTAGGGAAGGGGGCTGAACGATGATTATAACATATACGCATGCAATGTTCGTTATTCTAGTTTAGTATATGAAGAAATAACGAGATATAGACCTCAAGAAAGATTAAAAGAGGGAGGAAAGAAATTACTTGTGATTGGATAATATTCTAAATCAGCGTTAGGTAGTAACTTGTTACAAGTAACTAAGTTACTGAATAGTTACGTTATTTATAACTTTTAGGGTAGCTTACTTTCTTTTTCCAGTAACTTGTAACTTTAATTTTGATTACTTTGAAGTTACTTTGTATTTATTGTACATTTTTTAAAAAAAGCAGTGGAGTCTTGTTTTGGAGTTTAAATCTTTAAATGAGTATGTAAAATTTTCAATAGAATGGAAGAAGTTCAGAACACTAATCTTATATGTATTACTCAAGAATAGCGAGACGAACAGAGTCTGGGAATGGTCGTAAATATTTTTATATGTAAAGATGTAGGAGCCAAGATCCTCTTTATTGCCACTCTGGCGGATCACTATATACATGATGTTGTTAAAATAGATGATGGCGAAGTGGACGGATGATGTCCCTTTCCACCGTCGCATCTTTGGAGAGAAACTAGAGTAATGTTTTTCCTGCCCCACTTAGTTTGAGCGCATGCCAGTAGTAATAGTCAATTTTCATGCGTCTGTAGCATAAGAGGGTTGAAGTAGAGATGAGGGAAGTCGATCATTTTAACAGATGATCTGTTGTCGCCCCAGGCATGTAAATGGACAAATGTATGTCTATATATTTGTATATGAAAATACAATGCTTACGCATGACTTTGTACCATGCCATGAAATGAAGAACAATGTCTGATGTATTCATAACTTGTGCACTTTGGCATGCATTGTTGGGATGAAAAATGAATTCAGTTTTATTTGCCTGAATTAATATTTCTAAAAGATATACAGTGAAGTTTTACAGTAGTATTATATTATTTATAAAAAGATCGTTATATATTTAGCGGAATATAAATGGTCAGTATTATGACAACGTTACAATAAATTTTTTTATTCGAAATAAACATTCGAGTCTGATAATAAAAATATAAATCAAGCAGAAAAGTGTCGCAGGGATTCGTGTAAATATAAAACGGGAGATAAAATTTATTTGCACATAAATTCACAGGGAATTCGGGTTTCAATCAATCTACGCGTTTTTTCATTTTGTGTATGCATTTTGATATATGCAAATAAAGTTAATCGCTTTTTGCAAGAAAAATGACACGTTTTGAATGTTCAAATAGAAATTACATAATTCGGAATTGTCGATGTCTGACCAGAAAAGGAGTTACTACTTTCAAGGGAAAATATCAACAGTATGTCAGACACTTCCATTGAAATTGCTATAACTCCTAATCAAAATCTTGACAGTAATATTTTCGCATTGCTTACTTAAGTGTCTTGCTCTTTTTTACATTCTCATCAAATGAGAAGGTATTGCTTTCTTTTTGATTTTGGTAACATACATAGTCTGGTCAAAGATATTATTAGTCTGGCATGTAAAAGCACTCCCTTCTGCCAATCGATTTGAACGAAACAACGAGTACTTGAAAAATGAACCTTTTGTGTTAGCGTAAATACGTTGGCGTGACTCTTGAGGATCGCGTCGGGTCGTAAGTTTGTGTGCGCTGGGCACTGACGTTGAGATGCACATAGGTAAAAAGTAGAGCAACGACCGGGAAGTCAGACTTGGTTGGCTCCAAGCTGTCGGGGCTCGTCGTATTGCACCGATATGCGGGGGCGACGGGGTTTTTCTTTTCCAGCAGACAATGCGACGTCGTGTCGCATCGTACCGTGTCCGGTCTCGAAACCTTCTAAGACTTCTTTTCCTTGCTTCTTAACCCTTTTCTTCTCATTTCTTTTCAGTCCTCTGCTTCCCTTTCTTTTATTCTCTTTCACTAAATTTCACCCTCATTCTTTTTGCTAGTTTTATATGCTCTATCCATCCTCAGCATATCTTTTCTACCCATTTCAACCCAACTCCCTCCAACCTATTCACTGATCACGATTTCGCTTTGGTATCAAGGAGACGTCACCGCGAGGGTTTCTTCTCTGACGAAATAAGCCCTCAGGATTGAGTCTCCCTAAAAGAAGAAATATCTTTACAGCTTTTCCTTGCGATCGATTTGCTGAAGTTAACATATATCCTATTCTTTTGCGATTTATCGAGTTGTCCAAAAGAAAGTAGCGACTCTTTATATTTCTCCCTCATGCAGAAAGCTCTACTTCACACGTCGTCGTGGGGAAGATGCATGGAGGGGAAAAGGCTGCTTTGTAGGGATTGTGATTTTATGGCGTGGATTATCTACACTTCATTGCACACGTACAAATTCCCATGAACAGGGGAAACAAGAATTGCTTTTAACTTGAATAGGGGGATTATCTATTCAAATGTCATGTGGATTGTTGTAACAGATAAAATAGAAAAAATTCTTTAAAAAACAAAGCGTTTTCCAGGAAAAATTCAAGCAAAGATAAATTAGACGGTTGCCATACTATCTCATTTCCTGCTGGCGTGAAAGTACACTCGGTACTTGACATGTGATCGATTATTCGATGCCGTGCTTCCAGAAAACCTTTGGATGATACTCAATGAAAATTAAAACCCGTTATGCGAAATAATCTCATAAAAATAATAACCAAGCACTAATGCAAATTGACTATATTATATTTGCTAAAAGAAAATATTATACTTTCAATGTCTTTTCACGGTTCCACTCATAAATAATATTAATACTAAATAGGGCTCAGAAAAGCTTATAAAAGTCTTTTAAAAAAATGATTTAACTTTCTGTCAAGTTCTCTACATTTTTTGTAACTCAGCTCGTTTAATGAAATCTTCACCGAGATAAATTAAGGAAAGCGAGAGCATGAAAGCTTCAAAGTTGTGTTAAAGGACGATAACGTGGCGTGGACTTGACCGTAGTGAATGCCTACCCTTGTTCGTACATCTAATGCCTTATTCATAACTGTGCAGCTTGAAAATTGCAAGGGAAATGTGAAAGGCTAAGGGAGGATTTACAATGTGAAAAGACCCTGCGGCTAAGAGAATGATTAAAACATGACAAGTCATTACAGCAGCAAAATTTTCTAAGGATAATGCTACAAGTTTTTTCCGAATATAAAATTCCATTTTCAAATGCAAGAAAGTATGGACAACCATACAAGTGCATTTGTGATTGAAAAGTATCTGAATTATCCGCGTTTCATATTCATGTTCATTTCGCAGATCGATTAGTGACTCAAGTGATTTCGCAGCAGCTGCGAGTCAAAAGCATTCAAATTTCCGTACACGTGCTCATTATGTGAAAATCCAACGCAGAAGTAACTATACGAGAGACATTAATATACGAGGGTAGAAAACATGCTCATTTGGTTCATCTAGTTTGCTGAAATTCGATTTTCAACGAACACGTATTGTCCTTAGTTGAACACAATATCGTTCATCAATCGTCCCCAGATAACGTTGTCGTTCACGAATCGATCTTTTCAACTGCAATTGCCCTCGTCCAGAATCGCTTCTGAACTTCAATTTCAGTAGCATCGACACAGGTGGCTCATGTTTTCGATTCTTTTCTTTTTCTCGTTTAAAGAAGAGGAATCACGTTTTAACAGTTCTCCACGAAACTTGTCTTCAAAATAAAAGGAAAACTTTATCCAGAGATGAAAAACTAACCTCATGGGATTTACACTCTGGTATCAAAGCTTTTCAGATTAAAATCAGTTTTTTACACTCAGAAAAAAATTGTTTTAAATCAAAACTTTTATTTTAATTTAAAGAAACTGTTTGTTTAATTAAAAAAAATGTGTTTGAATGAAAGAAATGTTTCTTTAACCGTATATTAATGCTACAATTTCTTTGATTTAAAGAAACTGTTTTCTGGGTGTATACAATTTAATTTTCACGGAAAATATGACATGTTTGTACAATATTGAACATATTATTTTTTGATGAAAGTTTGATTATAAAGAATATATATGAAAGATATAGAACACTGTATATGTATATCTGTTATACGTGTTTTTACACATCCCTTATCGAAGACAATAAATATGAACCCTTAGTTATCTGGTTCCTCTCCAATTACCCCCGAGACGCTTGTCAAACACTTAAATGAAAACACGTACACACCGTCAGACATATTTATTAAAGTTACATTGTGAAAAATTAAATTCAACAAAAAAATATAAAATGAAAGAGAATAAACGTGAAATAAATCGAGAGGAATATTTTAAAATTCTTCTCTGATTTTAAATGAACAGATGCGACTCAGATATCTCAGAAATATTCAAAGATATGCTAATCAGCCCATTTTTAACCATCAGGCAAATCAATCTTGCGAAATGAAAACTTCGACAACTTATTTAAATTTAAGGGAATCATGAAAATTCATAACTTCTTCTCATATTTAAATTTATCTTGTAATATCTCTTATTATCGTCAATTTTAATACTCTTAAACTTTTAGAATACCAGAAAGTGTGAATGAAAAATATTCGACTTAAAATTCAATTCTTAAAGTATATAATAAAACGATTTATCGAATGTTCCGTATCATGTTTTGCCATCTCACCTCGTAAAGAAATTTGATTAGACTCAAGGAATAAGGGCACTGGGATTCGTCCTTTCCCCCTTTTCACCTTTTCCTCTTATTTTTTTCTTTCTTCCCCATCGAGGTCCATTGAGAAAGGTCGATCTTCATTGAAACTTAATAGATTTCCTCGCGCAGCAATCTAATTTACATTTCCGGTGGCGAGACTCTTCGCCCTCCAGTGTGTACCCTCTGCTGATTCCAATCTGCAATGGAGCATGCTGAGTGCAGACTTCCTTTTTGTAATTTAAAATTTTATTGACACTGCATTCGATAAAAAGTTTTAAAGTGATTATTTGAAAATGAAAAGATCGACACGTACTCAACAAAAGATGGAATATAAAGTACTTCCTTGCCCCAAAATCAGCCGAAAGGTTTTTACGAACAAAAAATTGTAATAGGGTCCCAAAACAATTCTCATAATATGTTTCTCGAAGTCCATTAACACACGTCTTTAATTTAAAAGGTAACAATTAGAGCGATATACATGAAATTGGTGGAGTGATTATTCTATAGCATAACAAATTTATGGAAGCCACTAACGTTTCTGCAGGAAACATAAACACCAGTAAGCAAAATGAACACTTCTGGCACGTTTATATTCCATCCACTAAAACGAAATACGTCAAGCTGCCAGCGAACATTATCTCTTTGTCGATTGTCAGACTTTAGATATGCAATGTATACGTCTACTATGCGTTCCCTGTATCACTTTCTATTAATCCAACGGGATTACATATAGTATTAATGTTTCGACATATACAACAAGACAACGACATATGAAATATTATATCCTTCCTAAAACAAGTGGTGTAACGAAATGTCTAGAAAATCTCGCAGACATTGTCGTTGTAAATCTAATTGGCTTTTGAATAATTTGAAGTTACTCAAAAGTTGAAGAATAACTTGATTTACTTGATGTTCTGAAAACATGCACGAGTCGAAAAAGTCCCTCTTATTTCCTTTGGAGTATAATATATATACTATTTTTCCATATTTCAACAACTTTAAAATCAATCTTAATATTTGAATGGTCGAATACTATCAAAAGGGGTAATGTGGAAAAGTTACTAGCCAGCGGGGTTACTGGCAAACAACTTAGGGAAATAGCAAATTTACTCTGAGAAGAAAGGAACAGAGTGAATAGTTGAATAAAATTGCGAAACTTCGAGATTTCATTGAAGGCCCGGATACAATAGGAGGATATAACTTTTAATACGCTTCGCAAACTTGGTCCCTGGACTCTTGAAAATATATTTATGAATTTTAATTTTTTTTTAATTTACTCTATATTAAAATATATAGACGTTGGAAAAATTTAAATTTCTAAATTGATTTTTTAGTCATCAGGGGCCAAATTCACTATAATCGAATTATTTGAAATGAAAAATTTAATAATTTAATGAATAGAAATAAGAGAAATATGTCTTGAGATTAAGAAGTAGAATATCGCAGGGAATCTGGATTCGTATATTCGAAACAATGAATGATAATCAAATATCTCTGCCAATCACTAGGGAGTAGATAAATCTTGAATTCTCCGAGAAAATGCGGAAAGATAGAAGCTCGTACTTTCAATAATTTACAACTTCGAGCGGAATTCCCAATGTGTCTCGATCTGTTTCCACGTCCCCGTAAAACTATCATGACACCCACAAGCTCAATATTCTTTATGTTCAATTTTTATTTTCTCATTTCTGCAACGCGGACAAACTCTATTAAAGATGCTTACCTTACTTCAGCAGATATTGTGAGGAATATTGAAGATCGAGGAGTTCTTTCATTGCGTCGATGATTCGAGATAAAAGGAGAGAATAATGAAGATAAAGCGAAACGTGAACGTCTTCGGCCATTAAGATCTATAAGTAAATCTCCTTTGTAGTCGAGATTGCATGGTAGAGAACTCTACTATCATTTTTAATTAGAACAAATGATACCCTCCAGGGATTCTGATTTTTTATTTAAGATGTCTTTATTTGTATCTTGATATTACAATATGTAGAACAAAAATACTTTTTCATAGTTTCTGGTTAAAGTTTATCCTCAAAAGCAAAACTTGCCAGTGTGTATTACGAAACTGGATAATCCCGAGTTTATCCGGGCAAGACTTCCTTCTGTTCTGTGATTCTTTCTTCCACCCTAGAGACAATCCTGGTTTTACGGTTAGTCTATTCCTGGAGAATGAACTGAATCTCTCTAGACTTCTTTTTGCAATCTCTCTGTTCGATTTAAATTTTCATCCAAATCGGTGCATACTTCCTTCCTTACTTTTACACCCATATTTCTGAAAGTGCATTTGTATCCTCGCGTTTTATCCTCAGTGGAATTCAATACATAAACAAAGCGAGCATATTTTTTTGAACCCTCTTTTTTGAAACGACAGTGGCGAGATCTTTTTACAATACATACACGGAGAAAAATGGATAATCAAACTTAATATCTACATAGTCAAAAAATTGAATTACAAATATATTCATCCTAAATATCCAGATATTCATCTTATTGAATATCTTAGATGTTAGTCACCTATACTCAATATCTTAGATAGTTAAGTCATCTATTTGAATATCTAAGATATTGAGCCTGAATATCCAGATACTTAAACTGAATATCTTTAGATGGCTGTCACATAGTTCAGTATCCAAGATATTAAGCTTGAATATCCATTTTTCTCCGTGTAGAGATAATTCTATATTATCGCGAATCGCCTATTTTAAACACTTTTCTTCGGATTTTATCACTTTGCCCCGTTGAAGGGAGAATTATATCGAGGAAACATACCTTTTTCTCTAAAGCGACAGCTCATTTTTCGTTATCTGACTTATCTAATCTTTTTATATTAGCACGATCGAAGTTCTTATCACAAAAGTGCTTTTTGCTGGGAGGAATATCACCTATACGTAAAACTTTGCACGCTGAAAATGAGGACGGTGCAAGTTATTGATGTACATTCAATTTCATCCTCATATTGTTCAGGGTCGAATCTCTTTATCTTCTTCGTCCACCCTTCGACAATTCACCGACGTTGATAACAGAACAATGTCTGTGCATAAAGTTCCTATATTCCAGTGTACATATAACCGATCGATGAAAACCCTTTTACTTTGAAATAAACCCCATCCATCTTAATTATCGCTATTTTTGTATTTGAAATCGATGAGGTAAATCTCTCACTTGTTTTCGATATTTTTACCCGACATTGGATAAATATTTTTTTCTTTTTTGTGTCAGAATATCCGAAGACAAAATAAATAGTTAACTGTATCAATTCAATTATTTGAAAGCTGAAGAAAGTATTATACCACATTTTTCATTTGACCTCTTTTTTTTTACTAAACTATCCTTGATAAAAATTTCAGTACCGCAGTACCCAGTACTGGGCCAGGACTGGGCCAACTCCTAACCGAGTTGCCTTTTTACTAAGGCTTAGTAAGTGAGATGTAATAAATTTAATTGAAGTTGTACTATCTCAGTACAGAGCCAGTAGTAAATTTCCACCTGGGGTGATAGCCATTTAAATGTCAGGAATATAAGTAACAGTTCAGAAAACGTTTTATTTTTCATTTGTATAGGGGAGATAAAGTATCATGGTGACAGTCTTCTTTGTGCAGATTTTTCTCATTCTTGTTTAACAGAACACGCTTGCTGAAAAGATGTGTACATTATGAATACCTATAATACGCTCCCACTAAAAGTGCCGGCAGCTAATATTTTTTTCAAAAAAGCCGATTCTATTCAATATGAATAATTCTGTGGTTCCTTCATGATAAAAGAGCGAATTGAGTTTAAAGGCAAAGTGAAAGTTATTCTTATATTAAATGTAAAACTATTATACCAGGATAATAAAACAAAATGTTTTACTAATGCCAGCAGTACTGACACGGTACTGAAATTTCTACCTCGGATATTAAAAATTAGCTTTGAGTATAATTGCTAAAATTCACAATAGACTTGAAAGCATATAATCATATGATATTTATGATTTTCGAAAATTTAATTTGCACATTAATGTGCATCTGAGTATACAGATTTTGTAATCTAATAATCGTGAATTAAAATTTGGTTTCGGCGTTGTGCGATATACGTCGCGAATAGCTACATGTGCGATAAAAGCTTCGGCAGAAAGCTGTCAAATAAATAAAAGTGAATCAGATAAACAGGCTTCCGATACGAGCTAACGCTTGTTTCAGCAAACAACCTTTCCACCGAGTGGGTGTTTCATTAATGGTTTCTAACTGATCTTGGATTGACAGAGCTTGAAATTCTATTTTTTATACTTGGTTATATCAATTACTTTTTGTAGTTAATTTTACCTCGAAATATAAATATGCATATATATATAAATATGCCGATTACAGTAGATTCTCTATACTCGATATAGAGATTGTATTCGATATTGGTTTTTCTGCAAATAAATCTATTTCACTGAAAAAGTGAAAAAGATTAACGATATCAAGCAATTTAAATTTCAAATAATGGAATTTCCCTTTTAAATTATTTGAGCTTAAAGGATCTCAAGAGGCACCTCTTCAATCATCGGTTTAACTCATTATTATAGCTCGCGGAAAAGGATTTTTAAAGTGTTTTTGTTCATGAGCTGCAACCTGTGCAGCGATCCTATTATAGTAGTGTGCTTTTTTTTACGCTGGTAAAGATTGCATTTTTTTGCGTCCATGAATGAAAATGAGAAATTGTAAAAGTAAAAGAATTTTTATTATATCAGTAGATTGTGTTAGTTATATTATCGTTTCGATTCGAAATTGAATTTTTCAATGAAATTGCAGTTTTTGATTAGAAACTAATATTGAACTACATAATAATTGAACCGCCGCATAATAGAAGGGAATATAAAATTTCTTGGTCCAAGCATGTCACCGGTTTTTGAATTATTCAATTTATTTCAAGTAATTACTTTGCTTGCACAAAATGAACAAATATTTTTTTTTAATTTTTACTTTGTCAAGAATAATTTGCACTCCGACCCCACTAAATTATATTCGAAATTCTAGGCTTTTTATAAATATTTTTATATTATTGTGTGTTGTTATTATTTAATCATTGAAGTTCATAGTTTTACTTTTTGTAAATTATTATTTTTAGAAATTATTTTTTAGAAATGATAGTCCATTTCGAAATAATGAATTTTGTTATCATATGGTATATGGAATATGTCTAAGTCGACCCTAAAAAAATATTTTGACTAGAGTTGTATGATGAGGATACGGACATCATATTCGATTCTCATCACGTAGAGAGGGTGATTTTGATGGAATCTATAAAGTTCGTAGCTGATATAAAAATCCGTTACGTAATAAAATATGAATATCAATAGTCTTACTTTTCTAGATTGCATCTTTGTTCCTTATTTTAAAATAGTCAAGTGCCGTAAGTAATTAAAAATAACTAAATGATATAAGAAAATTATTTACTACAACTACTGCCTTTAATGGCTGACTAAAATTGACTTTCTCCACTGACCACGTAACTCTGACAGAATAATTTGTAAACGATTTGTTATCTCTCTCACATAAATACGAAAAAACACATATTGTATACAAAAGAACAAAGACAATTGTCGTGGATTTTTCAATTCAATTATGGTCTAGAAAAGAACTGTACGAAAGGGTTTATAAAAGAGAGCAAGCGTGTACTTAATATTTTTCACAATTTTATTATTTTACTGTGACCTAATTTGAAGTATATCAAGAGTATAAAACACGGAAACTTCTACCTTTGACTCACAATCAGACTATGATTCGGTTTATGTATTTGAAGTTATATAAAGTCTCCGTGCGTGATGAGAATATAAAGCTTGTGAAAAAAATTTGCAGGAAATGGAATATACTCTGCTTAGAAAAAATTATAAATAAATATAGATCTTTACGCTTCTTGAGGCTTCAATTTTATGAAGATCATTTGAAAGTAATAATGTTAATGATTTTGAGTATAATAAAATGCTGGACATAGGGTTTTTCTCTTTAGTTTGAAAATTTAACGAATCTAATAAAGGTTGAAAAAGAAAGACTGGAAGTCACGTTTTATGGCTCCTCTTCATGCTTTATGGGCAAGAATTTCATTGCATTGGTGCGTATCCCGTAAACTTTATGATGACACTCAGAAAACTTCATTTTCCACCCGATGAGATCCAGGAGAGCTTTTTGTTAACAGTGATCGTCGATTATATACCGACTCATTTCTTCATTTTCCGCATTCGGAAACCCCATCAAACTCGATATTACACATCACTCATGTTCTCCTTTATTAAACTTGACGTCAAATTTCCGACATATTTTATTCTAATCTTCCCTCTCATGAAATCATTTATCTCTTTTTATCATAATATGGGTTCTTCCTATATTTCTTTCTAAGTTCTTCCTATATAAAAATATCTAAAATGATATTTTCTATTGCCAAGAATTTTATATTCTCCAAAATCCGTAGAAAATTGGTAAACAAAGTCGAAAAAATGGAAACTATAAAATCTTTATTAAAATTATTTTTATAAAAGATTTCGCGTCTAAAGTTAAAAATGTAAAGAAATTACATACATAAATTAAGAGTTTTCAACAACTATTAAAAAGTTTATAATGAGTCCAGGATTTAATAACATAATGTTACAAAAAGGGCTTGACGTCACTATTCAATAAAGGCTAAGAGAGAGAGAGAGAGAGGGAGATTACAGGTACTGACGCATGCCTTAACTGCAGATAACTAATAGGTAGCGACTAACTTACATGCTATGCTTAATTGCTTATCTATATATATATATATGCATAATGTAAGTGCCCCAATTATAAACCGTATCCTAATTATTGACCCTTGAGCATCAGGGAAACTTAAAGTAATAACGAGGGTTTTGACTTAATCTCTCTCTAAACCTGAATTAGTGAAAAGTTGAAAACTACTAAATGAAATAGTGAAATAAAACTATTAGTAAAAACTAATTAGTAAAAATGTTCACTGAAGTACATTAGTGATCGACTTTTTACTAATTCAGGTTTAAAGATATGGTACTCAGCAGTAAAAAATTCTTCCGAATCATCTGATAGTTTCGTTTTCTATGAGTGTAGATTATTTGTGATTTCGTTCCTTATTAATTTTATTATTATATTCCGAATACAGGAATAACTAAATAGAACATTTCTCATACTTAAGGGGGTATTACTATATAGGTGAGAAGTTTGCCTTGGTAAACCACAGTCAGGTGTAATACTACGAAATTTCGAAAATCGGATTGTTTGCGACCCAATTTAGCTCCCAACTCTTCTATACATATATCATCAACATTAATAATTCAATCAAAATAGCACTCTCTTGGTTTTCGACAAAGTTAGGTGGATATTTAAATATAGTAACACATTTCAAGCTAAAATTAATGTTCTCACTTCAAAATACACAATTATACATATAAAGACATAAACTTTAAGTTCATTTTCTTTTTTCAGTATCTTTCATATTTAATTTCCACCAAGGAATATACATAGTAGAGCGAGTAAAAAAATAGCATTATTTAAAAGTTTTTGTCTGAATGCAGATTATGCTCATGAAACAAATTTTAAACCATCTAACTTGATCTTTTAATCTCACTTCTTATGAGATAAAAGCTTTTGAGTTCTTCATAAAAGAAGCAATTTCTCTTGTAAGTTTCGTTGCACTTTACATAAATTTGTATACAGGATTAACATAAGTAGAGAGCTTTTATATTTTGCGATCATCTTATTTTTTGAAAGCTTTCAACATTAGTTTAGTAGATTTATTTGAAGTTAATGAGAAAAAGGCAAAATGATATTTTTTATAATAGATAATTACAG
>CAJFCP010000069.1:2913302-2964591 GCA_904066005.1 Synergus itoensis | reverse complement strand
AGACACACGACTTCCCAATTCGGGTCTGCTGAAGAAAGTTTAATTCAGTTTGAGAAACTGTCGACGAAGCAGTCGTAATCACAAAGAACGCGGTGTCCTATACAGGAGTTAATTCGATTGCTTTGTTACCTGCGATAACTCGGTGGTAAGCAGTCAGCTGGGAACAAGTCTCCCTCATGTTATTGACTTTCCAACTTCCTAGAACACATCCGGAAACGTGTGGAACTGATGAGAAGCTCCCTCGCCTTCTTATTGGGGTCGTTCATCGAACACAAAAGCAAACAAAGAAAAGTTTATCCGACAGTTCTCTATTTGAGAAGTGTACGGAGATGAGTAGGTGAAACGGCAAATTGTAATAGAGAAAGGAAGTTAGTGCAGAGAAAAGAGTAAGGGGGAGGAGAATATAATACGAAAACCACATCTCGTACTCCACACTTGCGACGTACAGCAGGTGTTGCGAATTTGCGTTTTCACGAAAATCATGACGTTAGGATGTTCGTATATTTCTGTCGGAAAAGAATAAAAGTAGTGTCTGAAATATGGCCCTCACTGTTAACTCGAAATGTTTTTCTTCTCGGCATACGTCGAGATTTAAGAGCTTATACATTTACAGTATTATATTATGCCCTATTTATTTTGTGAATCTTGGTCTGCTCTATTCAGATTCTTAAAGAAGTGGGTCTTCAAATGTCAAATTGTATAATATTTACAGATATGGAGGAAAAGATTAACAGACAATTCATAATAACTTTTTTATTATTATTTGGCCTTTCTGGCAGTAATAATGCACATTACACGAAGAAAACTGGATATTAAACCGTACTATGTAGCTATTTGACTATGGGACGACTATCTAGATATTTAGATATAATATCTTGATATTAAAATATTGGATGTTAGAATATTTGGATTATATATTTTAATATCTGGATATTAAGTTTTAATATCAAGATATTATATCTAAATATCTAGATAGTCGTCCCATAGTTAAATAGCTAGATATTAATGTTGAATATCCAGTTTTCTCCGTGTATTGAATATTAAATGTTAGTGTGAAGCAATTATAATCCTCCGTTCAATGGAGGAATCAATGACTGGTCAAAATATTTTTTTCAGAAATATCTGGGGAAACAGTAGTAGAATCAATAGATAGAATCACGTAGAATCGATTATTTAGTGAACAGACCCTCGAAATCACATCTATTATGTACCTACATGCTTGAAAGTTTGTGACAGTGCATTAGATTCGAATTTAGAGCTTCCTTAATGGTTAAGGTTCACGTGACGTTACGGTAATATAGACGATATTGCCGCCTGAGAGAATAAATCATATCGGATAATTTCACCTACAATTCCCTTTCATTTGATACTAGCTTTCCTGTTTGAGTAAGCTTCGTATAATATAAAAGTAACAAAGGGATTTGAATAATGTATATCGATTAAATCAGGTTGAGATATCTCCTCTCGGAAAACTAAACTGTTATTTCAAATTTCATTATTTCTGGTCCTTCGTCACATTTAATAATGAAAATTTCATGAAACCTTCTGAATTACAAAGGATTTAATTTCAAAACTTTCGGTTTAATAATTATTCATAGAAAAACATGTATAATGAATAAGCGTCATATAAAGAACGTGAACATGGACATCTGTATATATTATACTTTTTAAAAAGTAAAAATTGTGAGAAAAAAACGCGTTTATTTAAATTTGCTCATATGATAATTACCACATGCCCTTAACACTCTATAATAATTAAATAATTAAAATTCCAAGGAATGAGATGTAATCTTTAGAACTCTGGCTTTTACTAGCAGTTAGCATTTGAGAAACTGCAATTTTGCTTGTCAGAGTAATTTTATGTGTCAGTTAAAGTGGTGACCCGAATTGTCTTGCTATATTCGTGAGTTGAGATTCTACCACTGACTGGACAGCTTCCAGATTTACGAAGACAATTCATGATTTGTGGTTCGTGCTCTGGACACACCCCCTAGAGAGTACGTACCTCATTACCATATAGTGACTGCAATCCTAGTAATTTTGTAATTCCCACTTGCAGTGGACTGTAAATAAAGATAAATTTTAATTTTCATCAAATAATATATATAATCCTGTAGAATTTCTTAATATATTTTTTTTGTAATAAGCAGTTTAAAATCAGTATCAAGAGCTCGTTTGTTTTAGATTCAGAGGCAAAAAATTATTGATTTTGAGGTACAAGTAATCAAAATATGATTTATTTGACGTCGATGGGTCGATAGTTCATCCTTAAAGTTTTCATTTTCGAAGCACATCTATATACGTGACTCGAGTAAGGAATGAGTAGATAAAGGATAAATTACAATCCACTCCTATATTCACCATTGTCTTAAATCTACCATCTGTAGTTCAGGGAAGAGAAAAAAGGAGAGCAGTGATGGCAAAATAAATAAAATAAAAAATACTTTTCTATTAATTATATTATTAACTTTTCGAAATTTCTTTTATTTGTTTTTCTTCAGAAATATATTCCAGGATTCAAATAAAGTATAGTATCTAGCAGGGAATATATGATTTTAAAAAATATCTCACACTTTTCGCGATAAAAGCACGTATTGAAAATAACGAGTGAAAATAATATTTCTTATTGAGTATTTTAATTAAAACGAAAGTAAAACTAGAGCTGGGATGGTTACAAAATTGCGAAAAAATGAATTTTTAGCGATATTATAATATTCAGTTATAAAACTGTGCAACATTTTTATATGAATTTTTTATATCAATTTTTCGATGAAGAAAATTCTAATGGAACATCAATAGTAATTTATCTTCTATACGGAGTAACTGATATTCGGGATTCCCCTACAAGAATACAATCTTGTTGATAAGAGAATGGTCAATGGTAGAGTGGGAGTGATTTATTGTTTTGTAGTGAGAAGATTATCAGTATCAGTCTTCAATTATTATCCGTCTTAATATTAAGACTGAACAACAGTTAATAAGAAGAGATAAATTTGTAAGCTGAAAATATTTTCAGGTAAGTTTTTCTAGTTTTTTGCCTTACTTATTAATTATATGAATTATTAATATATTGGCGATTTTTCAACTTGCTTATGTTCAGATATATACTGAAGGGAATTATTTCTATAACATATGTATTTTGATTATGGCGAATCAATTCTTTCAAGAAATGTAATGCATACATTTCTTTCATTTAAATGAACATCAATTTTCGGTAATAAAATTCCTTATCTAAAACTAATGCGTGCTGATTAGACAATAGACATATATGACACATATGTGAATTTCGCTATCCTAAAGATAAAATTCACGTCAGTGTACAATCTTTTATCTAACTTTATTGTTATTTCATGTCAAAATGTTTTGTGAGTTTTGTTCAAGGTTTATACGCGTACAAAAATTATAATATTCTATTATGTTGAATAAGGTAGACCTATAGTTATTATACATATAAATTAGCTAATCCTCATCAGTTTTCTCAGTAGTTTCTTTTTGTAACTCGTGCTTTATTTATTTATATATTGGGACTCATTAATTCTTACAGGAAAGAAAATGATTTCATCATGGACGTATTTTACAATCTTTATTATAACTGTAACTTCGTTTACGTCATTAGTTCATGGAAGTTCAGTAAATGTCACCTCCTCTGCAAATAAAGATTCACCGATTAATGTAGAAGGTATGCACATCTTAAATATAAATGCTAAAAATTACTTTTATTTTTTATTCAAACAATTATATGTGTTTTAGATGTAAATGTTACAAATCTTCAAATAGTCACACGAGAAGATTGGCATGCCGCACCTTCATCTGAACCTCTCAAACCTCTCATATTGCCTGTGCAATATGTTTTCATCAGCCACACAGCTACAGATTTCTGCTACTCTAATGCGATTTGCTCAAAACGTGTCCAATTGATACAAGCCTATCACATAGAAGACAACAAATGGTCAGATATTGCCTACAATTTTCTCGTTGGTGGTGATGGTCGCGCATATGTTGGTCGTGATTGGAATTATGAAGGAGCCCATACATTTCATTATAACAATATCAGCATTGGTATATCATTCATCGGAACTTTTAATGAACTTACACCAATGGAAAGTCAGCTCGTAGCTGCTCAAGAGCTCATTGAATTAGGTGTTAAATTGGGTAAAATAAGAGAGGATTATGTACTCTTGGGACATCGACAGGTTGCGAAAACTTTGAGCCCTGGTGATGCCCTTTATGGTATCATCCAAACTTGGCCACACTGGTCAGCAGTTTCTAGTACCCCAGGAGAACCCATCAGTATCACGAAACCAAAATTAAATCATTGAAGGATTTGAAGCGAGAATAGTCACACGAAAAAATTGACTTGCCGCACTTCCATTTAAAACTCTCGAACGCTTAGCCTTGCTTGTGAAATATGTTTTCATCAGCCACACCATACATTTAATTATAACGCAGATCAGCATTGGTATATCGTTCAGCGGAACTTTTAATGAGTTTGCACAGACGAAAAATCTGCTCGAAACTGCTCAAAAGCTCATGTAAAATAAGAGAGGATTATGGGACATCGACAGATTGCGAAAACTTTGAGCCCTGGTGATGTCCTTTATGGTATCATTTAAACATGGCCACAATGGACTCAAAAATTAATTAAATAGCTTTTTTTTGGCAAAATGTTATAATTAAATTAATGTGTGAGGTTGCTTAATATCAATTAATAATTATATATTGATAAACATTATTTTACGTTACACTAAATATTTTCTTAATCCCCTTCCAAATTAAAGAAATTATATGCAGAGAGAAAGAACTATTCTGCTTCCTAGATAGTACTGAAGTTTTTGTACATTTGTACACTGTAACAAATTGCCAAAACGATCTTCGCATCCGGGAAAGTTTCTGCAAACCGTATAAATTTACTGTTTGGCTGTTGAAATAGCCTAGTGTTTGAAACTGTTATTCTATGCTCAAAGTTTGCGCTAGATAGTCTTTTTTATATTAATAGTGATGCCCCTTTAACTACAGTTAAGATACTAGAATTATTATATAAGTATTGGGAAAGTCTTAATTAGAATATTAAATTTAATTAACAGGAACTTGAGACAAAATTTTCGGTACTCACAGAAGTTTTTAGTCGCGCAAGTTAAATATTATTGTACTACTAAATTGCTTACAAATCGTCTACATATATATTGATGATCCGTTGCACTATAATGTATATTACTGCTTCACAGGATCAACCGTTCATTTCTAATTAACCGATATTTAGAAGTGCTAATAATTATCGTCCCATAAGGGGTTAACATCGTTCATTCACTTGGAACATAATTTAAACACATACACACACACCAGTGTTATTTCATGCGTAATAATTGCACAGGTGCAAATTGAACTATATAAATCAATAAAATATATATAATTAGACTATAATTAGGGTTTTATTTTTTTTTTAATTTATTCAAAATAGAATTTTAAGAGAATTAATGAGATTTCATGGGATTTTAAGTAACTTAAAAATATTTGACGATATTTTAAAGAATTTTAAGTATTTTTAAGGAATATTATGTGATTTTATGAAATTTAAAGAAATTTCACTAGATTTTGTAAGATGTTCAAGGGATTTTAAGTAGTTTCATGAAACTTATTGAGATTCCTGAAAATAGACAAGAAATTACAAGTTTTCATACAAGGAATTACAAGTTTTGATATTTCAAAAGTTAAAAATTCTGAATTATTTTGCATACTCTTGAAATTCCTTAAAACATACCCAGTATGTCGTCTTCTCACAAAAGGCAAACTAATTTCTCTCTGCCGCTTTGATGCATCGAGGCTTTACTGTTTATATCGTAAAGCTCTTTTTATTTCTCCTGCAACCATTCGATTACACTGTAAACTGCAACGTTCCAACTGGATAGATCGTTAAAATAAATCGCTCAATTTTTTATGTTCAGAAATTTCACCCTTGTAAGATATCTCCTCATGTAGAAAAATGCATAGTCAAACTGATTATGTAGAGTGTCAAATATAAGATAGCCTTTTAAGATTATAGTCAACTTAAATTTCTGGGATAGTAAATCTCTATGTTCAAATTAAATATCTAGATATTCAGTTTGACTATTTTTGAAGGCTGTCCTAAGACACCGACATAAAAGCTGATTTTTCTCACTCAGAAGGGTCTCAAAACGTGGAGATTTGATGAAAATTGCGAAAGTGATTTTTCACATGAAACCAATACCTTCATACCAAGTTGAATTTCGTAATTCTTTCACGTGTAGAAAAATGTATAAAACTCGTAACTTTTTTTATCTTTTGCCAGAGAGGTTTTCTGTTGAACCTATTGATCGACGCTATTTCCTTTTCCAATAACTCGACTCCTCGTGTAAACAGTGAAGCTTAGAACGCTCTATATATGAACTGCTTTTGAAAAATGAACTTTTCCTCAAACTTTGTGCCAAATGTCAGTGAACAGAAAGCAATTGAAGCCGGACGATAGCTCTTTCGAAAAGTTCTCTTCACTTCACATAAGTCGTCCATTATACAAATACAGAGTTCACTATTTCTCGATCATTATTAATTATATATTAATTTTATGAATTTCGTTCGTACAAATGATATTACATATTTATATGTAATATCATATAAATATAAACATCTACTGAAGCATTGCAGAGCAGTGTGAGTTACCTGTCTTCACTGCTAACTTTTAATATCTCGAGTTTATAACATCATCGCCGCGAACTCAACATTTCAAAAAGAGACACCGTAAAAATGTTGTTTCTATCTCAGTACAGACAGTTTCAAGTTAAATTAGTAGTTGAAATTGGACAGGAAATCACTCTGAAAGTTTGCTGCAAACTTTGCATATATTTGTATGTTGCTGTTACGTGCGCCTTTCTTTATATGTAGGATACAATTTCGTCTTATTACATACGTGATCCTCAGGGTTCGTTCAATCATAAATAGTAAGTTTTGATTGCATTATCGAAGTAAACGCTAAGGTTTTATATTCTTTCCGCGTTCAAAATGGTTTTCGAGAGGATTGTATTTCTTCGAAAGAAATTATATCCAGCTTGACCGAGAGAGGTCATTTTTGAAGAAACCATTCCATAATATTGTCAATTTTTTATGACAAAGTTACCGGAAATTAGATATTTTATGGACGTTATACAGCAAAAAGCTTATCCAATATTTATTGAAGCGTTTTTCAATCAAATTCATTTGAAAATGGTTTTCTGGAACTATCCATTTCAATGATATTCCAAATTCTCCCGTCTTAAATTTGTTAAATTATAATTTGGTTTTGGATAAGGTCAGATTCAGTCGGATTAGCAATCTTTTCTCGATTTGAAATCGAATTCATGCGGATAGGAATTTCCAATACATCAGCATTTAGCATCTTATTCTGATCATTTTGACATTTGTACCACACGCGAAATAAAAATGATCTCAGTTTTAAACATTTTTCCTTCTACTCCATTTTTCTCAGTTTATTTCACGGCAACTTTTATTTAATGAAGAGGATAATCAGTCCTGAACTCGAGGACGAGATCTCTGATTCGGTTAAATAAATCTCACGTGCGAAAGTCATTTACGCTCGCAAACAAACTTGATTACTTTTCGTTCGTTTTTAGCGTAATATTCAGTCTAAGGATGCTTAAGGCTGCTACAATAATCACTCGTATCACGAACATCTCGTAATTACCTGCGGGAGAAAACTCTGAAAGAAGAAAAACCCAAGAGTTTATTCACTGTGAGGAAAACTTCTCACCCCTAAAGCGGAAATAGTTTGCGAAAAACGGAAGCTATCCTGGTTTCTTGTAAAGGATAATTTAGTTTTCAAAGGTTACACTCGGGTATCTGCACACTAGTGTACGGCGCGACCAGTCGATCAACGTGCATCACCGACAATTTGATTATACAAGAGGACAAAGTGGAACTTCGCGAGTTTCTCCACGCAAAACCCCAGATGCTGCTTCGTTGAACTTCGCTCTATCGATCGTCTCAGGTCTCGTTTGAGGAAAATTCGTAATTCTCGTTCATGCTTCAGGTGATTCACAAATTCGATGAGGCACGCAACTAACCATGTAACCCTTTGCATATATATACTGAGTCTTCGTTCCTTATTTCCTCATTTCATCCATTAAGTGAAGTGTAAAAAAAGTATCAAAACTTATCTAAGCGCCGGACCAAGTTCGTTTCACTTCTCAATCTCTCCTTTTAAAAAAAGTACAAACAAAATTTTCAATCCTCCAACAACTTCGGAACCCCCCTCACCCTGCTGCGTTTAAGAATCTTTCCAGTTCTTAATTTGAAGGAATTTGAAGAGATTTTAAAATTGACTGAAATTGATTGAAATACCTTATGGCATCTCTTGAAATGCCTTGAAATTCTTTAAAGTCACTTGTAATTTGTAATCCCTGAAAATCCCTGGCAAAAATAAATAAAAATTATATGGTTTTGGGAACAGCAACAATGCGAACAGCAGTTATCTAATGTGCCAGAATTACTATTATTATTATTTTATGAAAAATAATGGAACCCTTTACACTCTGATTTAATTCAAAGCCCATCTTTTCTATATTATATTGGTCATTAAATCCTGGTCCATTATCTCTCCCCTTTTATTTACATTTATTTCACAAAAGGAAAATTTAATCCTTGTACGAAGAAGTTCGGTCTAATTAATACGGAGACCTTCATAAATCATTGGTATAAAAAAAAAGAATTCATTTTAAAAATTTTTCCAATAAAGCTATATTTCAAGATATCAGGATTTACTGATTGTATAAATTTTCCATTATTTTATGTTTATCAATAAAAATTTCAAGTCCAAATGAGAGCAAAGAAATTAATTTTGGAAATCTTCGTCTGTTAAATGGGACATTTTAGTTCAATTTTTCGAAATTCACATTATACGTTCTACAGGTCGGTAAATGCATTTTCAACGGGTCATTGATGAAATTAATGGAACAGACGTGAGCTTTTATTTACATGCAACAAAGTTCAGTTCAGTGCGTTTAATATGAATTTTATTTTACTGTTTATTTGAATCACGAGTCTGGAATCATCAAAAAAAGCATATTTCAAATAAAAAAGTACAGATATTAGAGGAGGACTTTATAATAAGTCATAAAAATTTATATTTAAAATAAAAGAGACTTTATTCAGATAAATAAAAAGTTTAATGTCCACGATTTAAACGTGTAACTATTTTAATATTTGTTTTTACTGTGTATTCACGAGAAATACGCTTCCCTTTACCGCATTGATATCGCAAACTTTATTGCCGTATATCATAATAGCAGCAGTAAAGGATAAATGCTGCGCCATGCGGTCATTAAAGCTTTTAGAAAAGTGTGTCTGTGTAGGATTGGGCTTTTTCCTCGTTTTGTGCACTTTACGATTTTATTCCACTATTCCAAGAAAAGGAAGTTTGGTCATGAGTGAAGATTGAATTTAAAGAAATAAGAGAAAAGCACCAGGAGTATAAAATTTTACGTCTTATTCAAAATACTTATTCAAATACTGCAATGGCAAATGGCATTGACTCATTATTTGGTATTCAACTTCGAAAGTAGCTGAAAAGCATTAAATGACATTAACTTATCAACTTTGCACTTTTCTCAAGGGAATTAAAAAAAGTTTTATTCCATAAAGAGCATTGAATAGCATTCAGGACAAAAACGGAATTGATTCGCATCGAATGGTATTAAAATGTCTATAATGTCATTCTATTCCTTCCTCAAAGCCATTTCATTAATCACAATAAAGAATTTACATTTTTCGTGTTCCACATTTCTTTTTTCCATAACATAAATTTTATCTATCGCAGTCGAGAAAACGACTGATTAACACTCGCTTCAGATTTCAGAAAATAAAATTACACGGAGTATTCTACTAAAGCGATGTTGAATAACCTGTTGCATTTATTAAAAGCGGAACACCATTTATTACATTTATAGCTGCGACACTTTTTTTACATGACGGGATTCGTCACCCAGCGGGCATGAAATTTTTAGAACGTAAAATTTAAAAGATGTTTTTATAACGTCTAAAAAAATGTCCTAGGTCAGGCCAAAAAACGTCCATTGTTCTAAATATTTTCTAAAAATACCTTTTGAACATTGTATGTTTTTCGAACATTATTTGACCTGACTTATTAGGACGTTTTTAGGGCGTCCTAAAAATGTCTTGGGATATTCGTGCGCACTGGCCAACAAAGAGATATTGCTGATTATTTTGGAATTATAGCCTACATATATGGTAAAGGAGATTTTAATACTCTTAAGTACGCCAGCAGAAAAATATGGACATTTGCATGCTTTTCAAATTTCACTTGTCACGGCACTTGAAATACCATTATTCTTTCACGCCGCGTTCTCTCTGTTACACAATTTTGTCGTTTTGAACATTTACTTTCATAAAAGGATGTCCAATTCAATTTCAATCAAAAGCACCATTTTTAAATTTCACTTACTTTTCTAAAATGTATATAATGATTAGTTTTGATCCCTCAAAGCAAATATTTTATTTTCCAGAAAGCATTCCTCATAATGAAGAAATTCTAAATCGTAAATAAAAATTAAGGACGCGGCACGTCAGAATTTCAGTTATATAGAATTTTTTACTTGCTCTCTAGCACTTTAACTTTTTTCTTTAACTTTTTCATCTGCATGCGTTTTTATTTTGAAATCATTAATTAAAATCGATTGTTTAGATGAGAAAGAATGGTGTATTTGTGCAAAAGACAACACTTGAAATTGAAATAGCGTATAGCGTGTAATTTATTCGCTCGACCTAATTTTTTCACCGCATTTTAATTTCCATTCTATGGTTCTCTTTTGCATAGAAAAAACCATGACAGCATTAATTTTTATTTTTATGCACAAAATTAAACATTCTAAGAACTACTTTACTATTTCATAACTGATTTTTCACTAATTAGAAGATTTTGACTTAAAAAAAAACTTTTGTGTACGTGTAAATATTGTACCTTTCCGATACTTGAATTTATATATATTAATTATAAAATAATGTAATATTTACATGTATAATACAATATACTACTAAAAGCTTATAATATTCTTTTGGATTAAAAAAATAGTAGTTCAGTCGGTGTGGACAATTTTGGTGTAATAAACGCCTCAAGGTGAAAGAGGCTTATTATTCATAGTCGGCTGACAGCAGATTAACCCTTTCTTTAGACGTGAAATAAACTAAAGACGATAGAATAGTCTTTAACAGTGCTTAAAAGATCACATTATCATACAAGAAAAAATTAAATCTTCGTATAAAATACGAACAAAAGATGATTAACTTAAATTAAATCGTATATGTAAAATTTCTATACAAAATTTAAAATCTTATACAAAGTATTTTGGCTCTCTTTAATAAAAATACATCTCCGTTAAAGTTCACTCTTGTTATTAAAACACATTTCGTCGAATTTACATTCTTCGTCATTATCAGGATATGTATCTTTCAATATCGAAATTGGACATGGCATATTTTCTGGGCAATTTCGAAGTTGCACGACTCGCTCCTGATGCATAAAAAGAATACTTGGTCCTTGTGATTTGCATCTAAATATAGTAATAGTATACTTGAAGTATTTTTAAACAATTTATGTCCATTAAAAATTACACTTACTCGTATAGAACAAATGCGATATTGGTCGCAAAAGCGTCAATAAGACTCGTTTGCCAAGCCCGATTGTCTTTGTGAAAAGTAAAAGAATCATGAGTAAGAGGAATTTCATCTTTTGCAACTCCCATTAATGACAATAATTTTAAAAGAGCACCCGAATGGGTGAAATATGCCACCGCGGAATGTTTTTCATTCGACCTGTAAAATAATCAAATGTATAAAATTTATTTTAACGCAATCATTCAAATTATAGAAAAGAAAGCTTACTCAAAGAATCTAAACACGTCTTTTAAAGCTGAACAAGCTTGTTCGTAATTCAAAGGATGTCCGTAGCCATCTATCCAATAATGATCCAAATCTTTTGCATATTCTAATACCTTCAAAGTGAAAATAATGATAATAAATTAAAAATAGTAACCAAGCACTTCAAAGCTTTTTGAACTAGCTAAAGTTAGTCATTAAAATCGCACCTCAAAATCTTTAGGGGAAAATAAATTACACCAAGGAGAATCTTCGCCAAGAGCAGTTTCAAAACCGCATGCGAGGAACATTAAATTAACTTTTTCTGAAAAATCGTAAAAGGAACAAGTTTTAATTTGACATGTTTTAAAAACGGGTATTATATTCAGAGTATTGATGAACAGAAATTTTACTGAAATCAAGTTTCACTCCAATTCGATTTGAAATCTCCTTTAACATATTTTCTACGATAATGCTCGTTATAAACTTTTCTTTTTCTTGATTCGCATTAGGATTATCGTCAATTTCTTTTCTCCATCTCTTGCATCGCTTATAAAACTGATAAATAAAATATATTATATATATATATTCGAATTTAAAATTAAAAAGAATGAATATCAAGAAAATGAATGCACAGATATGAAAAGCCATATACCCTTAAAATTGGATCTCTGTATTCGGATTCTTCAAACCAAACTTCCAAACTTTTTTTCTTTCCAAACAATCCTAAAGCAAAATGTTTTGCACTATATTCAGTTCGCTGAGTGGCTGTGTATTTAAACTGCAAACATAAAATAGATTAGTAATCCTAAAAATTAAATTAGAATTAAATTTCTTTTCTTCAAAAACATACTTTAAACGTGTCATTGTTGTAATCTTTTACAAAAAGGTTTGGAAACCTGGACTGAAATCTCTCAGCAAGGTCAACCATCTCATTTTCTCCCTCTTCTGCTAAATTCTTTGAATCATGATCTTCAAAACTCATCTTCCATTTAACAAACTTGGCAACCTCTGCTGCTGTCAAGGTAGTTTTGTTAGCATTAAAGTTTTTTACTATCAATTTTTGAAGTTCTGGAAATTCTTCTCTCATTCGGAGAGTATATTTTTTTGCAGGAAATCGTGTGCCGTGTCTTATTAATAACCATATCTTCTTTTCTGCACAGCCTAAAAGTAAATAAATGTTCAAAGTAATTTTTTTGGATAGTAAAAAAGTTTTACAAAAATTAAACATAAATATAATATGTATGTGCTAGGATGATGGAGAAAAACTGTCAGTTTTTGAAAATTATATTATTTATTATGAAACATAATCTTATACCTGCTTATACATACCAGGGTAATTAATTGGAGTATCTTCATAATTAGCTATATTTCTGTAAGCAACCATTGAGGACAATTTGCATTCATAATGATTTTTGTCAATTGAACAATTTCTTAATCCAGATATCGAAATTGAGTTCATTAAAAGAAACAGTAAAAGTGTATATAATTTCCAAATCATCTTTCAAACTTTTCTAAATTTGTTTCATGACATTAAAATACGAAAAACATTTTTGGAGTAAATGATGACCTGTCAACACTGTCAACAAATAATTTGAGGTTAATGAATATACGATATGGAATTTCATTTAGAAAAATTACCTTATTTGGTAGACAATTTTTCGATATGTTGTCTGACTTGTTCTTTTTTAATGTTAAATATGTAAAACTTCATGACATTTTGTAATGAAAAAGCAACATGACATTTTGTAAGTGAATAGTGAAGATAGTGAAAGTTTGAAAAGGTTATGTAGTGATGAAAATGATGACTGATGACGCGCGATGACCAGTGGTGATGACCCAATGTCCCGATGAGCAGAGGAATATGTAGAGACATTTTGTGATTTTTGCGGTACTTTTAGAGGTTTGGAGTAAAAAAAAGGGTTTAAAAATGGCTTACAAATTGCCAAATTTATTCCGAAACCTTTACATAAATGGTAGAAGTAAGTAAATATTTATTTCTTTACAAAATTTTACACTGATTTCCAAATGAAATAAAATTCCCAAATCTAACCTCAATAACGCTATACGAATTTAGTATTATTTCGATTTCGACATCCATGATTTCGACACATATTTCACTTATTTTAGGAAAAAAAGTTAAGAATACATTAAAAATAAAGAGTAATCTATTTAAGCATTACTGGTTAATATATTTAATAATGTAAAAGTAAAATTCGTGAACTTATTTTGTTCTTTTCTCATTGCCGAAATTGATGGAATAATTTTTGTGGTTATGTAAGGTTTTAAAACTCAAAGAAAACAAAATTAAAAAGTATATTAATTAATACACATTAAATGATTTTAAATTTGAGCTCAAATAATCTGAAATATTACCAAATGTCAGCGTTAGATATTACACAATCTTTATCTGCTCTTGAAGATGTTTCGTTTCATTGTCATTTTTTATCCTTTTTATTGCTTTCATGTTTAAAAACTTAATTATGTAACATGTACACTTGAGCTGAAATAAGTGTAAAATTTGAACTTTATGTTGCATTCCAATTGCATTCTATTAAACAGATATGTATCCGAATTTTTTAATTATAATATTTAAGTGTTCTATTTTATATTGCAGGTTTGTCAACTTCATGTCATCAGACCGTTAATCATGCTCGTAATCCACCTAATGCAGTTTCAAGTTTTTTGAAATTACCAAACTCTACGTCGTCTTCGATCTACGAGCCAAGTTTTACTCTTTCTTCGAGGTCTATTGACTTTGGATTCACCATACCACCACCAGAGATATCAAGAATAAGCATTATTGATGCTCCAGTCTCAATAAAAACCCACATAGAAGAACCATATAAAATTATTCACAACAAAGAAGACATAGTACCAGACAAATCCATTGATCTCCCAAGTCTGGATAATAATATTATTGAAAAACATGCAGTGCGTATGATCATCATTCGAAAACATAAGATGAAAGTTCATAAATTAAAAAAACTGCGCAAAAGGATGAAATATGTCTATATGAAACTTAGACAAAGGCGTAAATTGAAAAGGGAAAGGGCCTTCAAGAGACACATTTTCACTCTTATCAGCCATGCTGAAAAGTTCAATCCTAAAATGTATGTTAAATCGAGGCTTTCGATACTTAACAGTGAAATTTTGCCTACTAGGTGGAGAGGAGAAATTCTTCCCCCAGAAATGATAAGAAAATTCTTAGACGAACATCGAAAGAAAATAGAAGCAAGAAAAAATCGCAAACGTTTGACATTATGAATGCACTGTTGTATGATAATTGAGGAAATAAAAGTATAATGTTATAAAGTTGAGTCTCGTACTTTTAAAGCACTTACAATGACAACTGGACTAAAAATTGAAAAACGTCATAGTTTGAAGATTTAATTTTTAAAGCCTTAAGAATGAATAATTTTTAATTCAAAACCTTTGTGAATATTCCAAATTTAAGAGTTAGAAACAAAAAATTATACCTTGATAACTATTGAAAGTAAAAATAAAGTAAAAGTAAATTGAAAACTATTGAAACTATTGAAAGCTTTTACAAAACCGATAATGAAAGTACGCTTTCAATCTGGCCACTCTGATAATAAAATAAGCCTACTAATCATTTAATCAAAAAAGTTTTTATTTTTCTTAAAAAAAATAGGTTCCTTACGACTTCATGTTTAATTTCCTATCATATATTATTTTTAAACAAGTAAGCAACTATTGACATCTAATATTTGGATAATTTATTAATCTAAAATAATAATTTTTCAATTTGATACTGATTACGCCTCTTGAAATGTGGTTCAACCATTTTGTAGAGGAGGATATTAAAATATTATAAAATTACTGGCCGGTTTACACTTATTTTTATTTCATTTTTCATCTAGTTTATATGTATATCAGAAATGACCCGCTATGTGTTATTTAAAGTTTTAAATAATGGAAATTTATATAAAAAATAGGTACTGAAAACATGAATAGCGTGTTAGTCTTGATGAAAAATGAATGTCAGTTTTTGTGACAAATATATATTTTTATAACATCTATATTTTTCATTAAAAAGAGCGTTTTTATGTCTTCGCTATCTACTTAATAATAACAATCTTAATCCTAATCGTACTCTTATCTTATATCGAAATGACGATACATTTACATAAAACTTTATTTTGAGTACGATTTTATCACAAGCTTCTCTGAAGCCACTTCTTATTATTTTAATTAAATGATCGTGATAAATATTGAGATATATCAAAAAATCGATTTTTAAGGCTTTAAGGTTTTTAACATTTCGGAGTTTCCGTTCTCGAATTATTTTTATACCAACGTATAATTTATACAGTTAAATTAATAAAAAGATAATTTTCCATTGAGAAACTCATATTTACACGGAAGATGAATTCCTTTTTAAAATAGAGAAGGAATTTTCTAGTTATAATGCTGTATTAACAAATAATCGATTTTTCTGAAATGGAATTATCATTTTAAACATTCTGAATGTGCAATATTCGACTCATTAAGGCAGCACCTGTCCTTTTTTAACATTGAGCTTATTATTAGTCCAGTGCTTATTGCTAAGTCCTGTTTTCAATGAGTCGCTTCTGCCTGAGAAATAGTCCTCGATCTCCTGCAGAGTCTTGCCTTTCGTTTCCGGCAAGCACAAATAGAAGTACAAAGTTCCGAACATAGATATAAAACCGTATAAAAGATAAGTACCATGAACAGTAATTGTCTCATTTAGCAGTGGAAATGTCTGAACGACTGTAAAGACAAAAGTGTGCGCTGACATTGTCGTGAGACCACCTAGAAGACCACGAACTTGAACAGGATAAATTTCTCCAATCATGACCCAAGGAATGACCAGAAAACCAAGAGTGCAAGCTATCGTGTATAAAATTAGACAGAAAAGTGGGAACCAAGTCCAGCTAACCGGTATACCATTAGAAGTCCAGTAAACCTTGATCCACTCGTAGGTTCCAAATCCCAACATGGAAATTCCACAACCAACAGAAGAAATCATTGTCAAGGTTCTTCTTCCACATCTTCTGCAAAGAATACAAGCTGCGATCGTAGATATCAGCCTGACAACTCCAATGATAATTGTTGCCAAATATTTGTTGATGGTTGTTCCTGAATCTTGAAAGATTTTGGCTGTATAGAAGGTCACAGCGTTTGTACCAGTCCACTGATAGATCAAAAAGTACAACAATAAGATGAGAAAAGGTTTGACTGCATTCGGCTTCAGCAAGGCTGTCATCGTTTCCCGGAAACCAGTAAGTCTTTTGATATTGTTCTTGTTAGAAAAGTTGAGGAGAAGGTTCATTTCTTTGTCCAGATTGTAATTTTTGTCTCGAAACTTTTGCAGGGAGACTCTAGCTTGCTCAGGTTTGTTTCGTGAGATGAGGAAGGATGGTGTCTCTGGGAAAAGGAACATTAGGAAAAGTGCTGCGAGAGGAAGAATGGCACTGACACCAGCACACATTTGCCAGGATAACATGCTACCTAGGGAATACTCTATTAGCACCCCGATACTGACACCAACACTCGCGAAGGCAGTTAGCATTCCTCGCAAGTGAGGCTGAGTCACTTCACTGGCGTAAACTCGTGCAGGAGCACCAACCATGCCTGATCCAAGACCCGTGAAGAATCTTCCGGCGTAGATCATGTTCACATTTGTTGAACAGGATATAAGGATCCAACCAAATAGAGCTGGAACTTCTGTGACTATGAGGGAGGCCTTTCTGCCGAATATGTCCATCAGGTATCCAGAGAGCAGACAACCGATTGGGGTGCCTATGGCAGATGTGCTGGCTGCAAAAAATTTTATGTTGTATTAAGGTTCGGAATTGAATGCTATACAATTTTAAAGTCTAACTATTTTAGGTACATTGGTTTTATAACATCTATACTAATTTTTCATTTATTTTCTTTTTTAATAAACTTACAGATCCACGTTCTTTCACTTTCAGTGGTGACTATAGTATCGTTTGAATCTTGAAGTTGTACGTTGGCGATTGCTGAGAAACCAAAAACCATTCCAGTGTTAATTGTTCCTAATTGTGCTACCAGTGCTGCCAGGACCTGCTTGACAGCGCTGCCCCTTGTCCTTTTATCATCGCTTGAATAATTATAATTTCCATTCGTTCCTACAGAATTTTTTTCACTCTTCAAGAGTGTTGGGGGTTGTATCGATGGTAGGCGTCCAGAATCCACAAGCGCCGCCTTTTCTGGGTCTTGAATCTCTACAGATTTCCTGGGAAGATAAAGAAAATCTTTTAATAACAAATTTTTATCTTCTGCCTTCAAGAGAAGGTACTTACAACATTAGATCTGGCAAAATATGAAGATGATTGAAAAATTGTTAAGGAAAAATTGAAGCTTTCAATTTAAACTTTCTTGAAATGTTAAACGATAAGAGAACTGACAATATTAAAATTATCAGTCAATTTGACGTCATCAGCGATAACGTATATTATTCCTCATTTTGGATAACAAGACAAAATATATCACAGAATACTTGGAGAAACCTATTATTGGGTAATGGGTTTAATGGTTGGCTACTAGGGTATTCCAAAAAAATACTAATTTCTTTTTTAATTTATTGACTTGAATTTTTCCCCATGTTATGAGAAAGTCTAGAGGCTTTTTGAGAACTATATCCAACGAAGAATTTCATGTATCAGACACATGAGGTTGATGCCCCTAATACACCCCCCACGATGCCTTGAAAACTACCCTTAAGGGTGTTGGACCCATGTGTTAAGCTCATAATTCCATTCTCCGTTTTACTCAACGAATATTATAGATAAATATTTTTTCCCTCTGTGGCACTAATCTTTTTTCAAATATAAGACTGCGTACAGAGAGAAAAAATATTTAGTTTCAATACTTTTTGCATAAAACGAAGAATTCAAAATCTGACTTCAAAATTCAATATATTTTCATTTTACTTAAAAAATATTTGAATTAGATATTTTCTCGCTCTGTACGCATAATTCTCGTTAAAAATTGATTAATTCTACAGAGGGAATAAATTCCAAATTTAATATTTGTTGAGTAAAATGAAGAAATCAAATTTTTAGATTAGAACTTGGCTCCAACACCCTTAAATTAAAAAATGTCAATTCTGCAAGAAATCGACCTTTTGAGCACTTATTTCTTATTTTTACTAAAAATTATTTCGATTGGTCTAATGCTTAATAAGTTTTCTTATTTCGCTTGACTTGATAATTTGCCCAATAATTAATATATTCTTTAACATTTCCAAAATAAATTCTATAGGACATTAGAAAATTAGTGTATTTTTAAGTTTTGTTTATTTTTATCATGAAATGCAGCTTTGTCAGTTTGTACAAAGTCAACTTGACTGCATTGTCAGAGCTCATGGTTCACTATTTATATCGTCTATCTGCTGTCTGGTAGATAACAAAGAACTCTCAACAATATTGTTGATCTAAATAACTCGTAATTTTGCGGAAGCGCTAAAGGAAAAATTCCAAGTAGAAAATTTGAAAATAATTTCTGATATATTATTATTTACGTTATATCTTTATTTATTTATCCTGAGATCTTGAAGTTTATTCATCTTGAAATCGACTTTAATCATCCTCGTGATTAAACAAACTGTTTATGTAGAATTAAGATAGCATATTACAGTTTTAATAATGCTTTCTTAACGCTAGAAAGTCTAAAAATCAGTTTTGTATCTGCTATGTTTTTATTCTGAATATTTAGATATATTTCAAATAAATTTTCGCGCTCTTCGATTTAAAACGTATTAGCCGTGACCGTAACCCTCAAGCCTTGAAAGGCTATGAATAGAAAGACGAGAAGTTCGATAAATAAGTTGCAAAGATTCGCATCAATAACACATGACCGACTTTAACCCGAAGAGGCGAACAAGAACAATTGTATTTTAGTTTTCAGGGAAATGGAGATTCAGCATCACGTGAAACTCTGAACGTGCAACTTTGAACGAAGAGTCGTATATTATTTGAATTTTTGCAATGGTAATTTTGCTTGTGCAATACTCAAAATGGTTGGAGGCATACTATCAAGTGAAAAAATGCATTCAAATAGTCAGCAATCGTCACATATCTTCTGTCTTTCCAGTAAGTTATATATACATTATGTTCTCTATATCGTATATTCTATTATTGTTTATTACTAGTCATATTTCGAGAAATGAATATTTTTAGAACTTTATTTTTTACCCTTATTAATAAATGCGATTGCGAATATGTTTCTATTGGCACAAGCTCATATACCTTCAAGTTCAACTATTCTCTGCATCAAAAATGAAATTGACTGTATAGTGCCAGAATTAACAGTTGCCAACGACCGTAATTTGTCTTGCTAAATTAATCTGCTATTATCTACTTACAAATTACTTGCCTTGGATCCTAAATTGTTTGTGAATATGCTCATAATAAATTGTTGAAAAAGTCAACATGGTCTTAACAAGTAAAACAATTAACTTAATGTCAGAAAATTTATTTTTTGAGCATCAAGTTAATATGACCAGTAAAGAGCGCAATTATACAAACGTACATAAATTGTGACTGGATAATTATGTGTCAGGCGAAGACATTTTGGATAGGTCCTCAAGGCTATCTAGAATGCATAGAGCACGTGCTTTTCAGTGTGTTCTGTCCTCAACCACAATAGATATCAAACTTCCTGGCAAAGCACGTATCACAAAACGAAAATATATTTCCAAAACATTAAAGTCCCAAGTTAAGTGAAATATGAAAAATTTATTATGTAGTCATTTTAAAGTAAGAAAAGTGACACTTGGACATATTTAACGGTCGAAACTAACAGATGGATTGCATTCAATATAGTGTAATTATAAAAAGACAGCTTATTAAACTTGTCGCTCATTAAAACTGGAATTAAACATTTTTACTGGCATTATGATAATTTTTGAAGGAATACATTAATAGACCAGAGTCAATTCTTCATTGAGTATCAGAGGAATATTTCTTTAAGAATATATCTTTAAGAAGATAATTATTTATTATCAAATTATAAGGTTTTCTAAACTGAGAAAGAAAAATGTTCTTGAATTTATATGTATAGCAAAAGCTTTATTGATTTACATCAATTTACTATGCAATTTGTCGAATCTTGGTTCAATTGTGAGGTTCAATGCTGAGGTTCAATTGTGATGATGATGCTATCAGTTTTATAGTATATTGATTTATATCAATAACATCTTGTTATGGATGCGTATTACTAAAAAACGAAACCAATTGAGTTAATTCAATTATTATTACTTAATAATCTTCTTAGTTCTGATGATATGTTAAAACCCACACCGTCTAGAAATGATGTCTCCGTAGTGTCTATCTCGGCCGACAATTTGTACTGCTATACATATTTATAGACTAATTGCATCACGTACGTGGAATAGACGCATCATTATCTCCATGCTGATGCAAATAACCCACGGTGATTGATCTTATGATCATTTCCAATCAACTGAACAATAATAAGTAGATGAGGTATATCAAAAAATGGATAAATAGTCACTTCATCTCATTTTTTTTAGGCGGAAATGTAAAAATCTTGTAAGATATATGTTTATCAACAACCTTGTGCTAATGAAATTCATTAGCATTACATCTTGTTAAAAACAAGTGTAGGTAGAGAGAATGAATACGGGTATTCATTAGTCAATCGATAATGTTCCAGAATCACGTGGAAGGGAAATGTATGATATAAATTCTTCCTTTGACTCGTCTTTTATAGGGTTCTAATGACGCAATTCGCACGTGAAATGTGCTGGGCACTTTTATGGTTTAATACTATAGCAGGAACAAATCGATTGAGTTAAAATGTCATGTTATTTTCAGATATTTATACATTATTTTTTAAATGTAGAGGTAATATTTAATATTTCTATATTAATCATTCTAAATGATGTCTTTATTATGAAAATAACAGTTACATATCAATATTGAGCGACATTGTGATTGAAATGCAAGAAATAAAAAATTTGTAAGTTTTTTTCTCGGACAAAAGATGATGTTTCTTAATGACAAAGAAATTGAGACTTACTCAGCCATAGTGTAGTTCTGAAGTGTTGACATCTTAGTCTCAGGATAAATATCACAGTCTCTTGATCACAATACGTCGACTTAAAATTAAGGATTACTTTTTAAAAATATAAATTACTATATTATATTTCAATTTAAACTTTAATACTAGGGTCAACTTCTTTACTTCTTCACCCTCGCCTTTTGGTTCACAATTTTTTCCAAATTGTCCGGCCGATTTCGTAAAATCCCGCGAGAATTTTATCTCGTTTTGTGCGACTCATCTGTACTGCCCTTCAGTTCTTGGAATACTATCGCGATACACTGGAATCGACCCTCTTTTTCCGCAAATATCCGCGACTCTTCCAGTAATTTTATGAGTCTTCGCGCTTCTTATATTGAGCGCGACTACCACTTCAAGTTACCGAGGAGCGAATGTACTCAACCGAGACATAGCCAAAGCTTTATATATAAAACTAGCTTTTCGCGTACGCTCAATGGTGGGAGGGGGGGCATATCTCGTATCCTCCAACATTTCTTGGTCTTTAAATTCTGATATACTCATAAACATCATAGTACACACTACTTCGATTAATCAAGCAGGTCCGGAAAAGATTGTTATTCGCGGACCATAGGAATGATGATAAGAATACATTGAACTCTTGATGCATTTGCGAATTGAAATTATAGATTTAGAAGGCTTTACAAATTTTCAGTCAATTTAATTATATTCATCATCATGATTAAAATAATTATATTATAATTAATTATATAATGTGTTAAAGCAGAGAAAATTTCATTGATTGAAATCAACTAATTTGCTTGAATACATTTGTCTTAATCAATTATTAACACTTTTCAATTTATCAAAGGAAGACTCGACAGTTGATGGTAAACAGATAAAATTAAATTCTTCTCTCTTGACCATAGACAGTCTTTTTCCATTCACTTTCTTTAGTTAATATTCCTTTCTTTGATTTTTTATGAAGCAAATAGAGAAAATACATTATTAAGTTATTACGAGGACAAATTTCAAGGTTGAAAAGTTCAAATAAACTGTTAGATAATCATTTTCATATGAGTAAAAATATGCAAATATATACGACAATAAACATGAACTTACTCATGATATCTCTTTTGCAGGTGCAAAAGAATTTACAGACAAATTGATGTTCTTATTAATGTACAAAAGAAATATCACTAAAAAATTCATAACATTCTTTTCGTTCTACCCTTATTTATGATTATTCAGATAAAAATATGAGTTTTTTTTTAATCAATTGTCAGTTAATTACATACAATTTTTTCTTTAATAATTAGGAATACATTTACTACATTACATCGATATAAAGTACGAATTTTAAATCTGTCTTCTTATCACTTACACTTTTCATTTGATTAGATAATTTATATACTGAAGATAATATGTAGATCATTATGAAATTTATATGGTGCACAAAATTTCCATAATTTTTTTCATTATTCCTAATAGCCCTGAATCACTAAATCCGATTTGATGAATTCAATAGAATGTAATAAAAATATAATAATAAGCTTTCTAGTGAATCACAATATTCCATTACAAAGAAACTTCAGCAAAGGAACTTAAATTAACGTTTAAAATGAAAAATAATTATTGTAACGGGTTAAATTATTTAAATGGCTTCATAATAAACAAAAAAATAACAAATTAAGTACTCTAAATTTAGTACTCTATCAAATTTTTAATTAAAAGAATTGTATATCGCTTTTTATGAAAATGACTAGTTTAAACTTTAATCAGTAAACATTAATTTCACGCAGTACCATTTTAACACACGCTTATCTAATCACTAATTGCTCCAGTAAAATGCGAATTATGTCATAATACGCTGAAAGCATTTTAAATTATATCTTTTATTTAAAAATGTGAGTTTTTCTTTTAACCAAATGAAAGATTTCGTAAAGAAATTACATGAAGTAGGAAGTAGGTGGATCGAATTCCCTATAAATCATTAAAAATTTTGTTTTTCTCGCAAAATTTGTTCAAGATCTTATGATTAAGAATATTGAAGACGAATAGGGTCAATTAGTGTCTTAGATTATACTAATAAAACAGATAAGGTGCGGTTTTTCGCGTTTCTTATCTCAGTAATTGATAATAATCTCCGCCAACAAGATTTCATTCATTTTTCCTCACCTCTTCTATCATTTAATCACAAATTTTCATGATAAAAACAGGTGCAAATGGCACGTGAGATTATAGGTATAATAGTTAATGGCTTTAAAAGAGAGAAATTCTTATTTTACTTATACATATTAACGGTTTAAATGGGTCTGCACGGAAAAAATAACTGATTCAAAATATGGAAAAAGTTTGCAAAATTTTAATAAACAGAATGTCACTTTTGGTTTACGAATATTTCGAAAAAATTTTCGAAATATTCGTAAACCTAATCCACTATTTGATAAATTTATACGAAATTATTCTTAAAATTGGGGTCTGTCCAAAAGTGACATTCTGTTTATTAAAATTTTGCAAACTTTTTCCATTTTTTGAATCAGTTATTTTTTTCGTGTGATGTAAAGGTCTAATCTGAAGATAATAAGAGCCTCACAAGCATGAATTAAATTTTTTCCAACTTTTTACCAAACAACAGTCACGAGTCTTCCTATCAGTAAAGTCATGTGCTTGAGTTTTACATCATTTTGTTAATTCCTTTTATATCTTAACATACGTGTTAGTTCTACATAATGTGTATTTTATTAATGATAAAAAATGTGAGATTCTAATAAATGAAAATTATATAATTTGTTACATAACTGTAATAGCTGCATATGAAAAATGATTACCTTGTTTAACTGAACTGTACAGTTTATATGAGTCATGAAAAAGAGCGCTTGTTGAACAAGTTTCTAACTAGTGGAAAAGCACTCTTGCATTTAATGTATTCTGAAATCTTTGAGTTATAAATTACTTAGAAAACATTTTCGCTATCTTTTTTCAGTATCAAAAGTTTGAATTCCAGAGAATTTTATATGATTGTTAATTTTTACCATGGATAACATTTTCTTTGGATCTTATTACTTTAGATCTTTGTTTCTTGATTTCAAAAATACATCAAAAGAGTTTTCTAGAAAAAGAATGTTAAGGAACGCAAGTCAACGCGGTCTCGCTCTTTATTAACTTTGTTATTAATTGTACAAATTAAACGGATGCTGTCGCATAAAAAAAGGCCTTACTCATAAATTTATTTGTATAGACAGATGCGGGCACGCGACACAAATTGATAGGAGATCTAATTGAAACCGTACGTCGACTTACGTATAAAGAGTCAATGCTGACTATTAGACAAAACTCTATATACCTCTGAGCAATTTTTACTATCTAGAAAATTTGTCTCAAAAACCTCCCTCTATACTTCAATTATAAATTCTGAATGTTGTTTCAAATTACATATTTTTACTTTAGTAGCTGACGCTTTTTAGATTCTTATGAGATTTTTATTTTTAGAATTCGGTAATTTTTTGGTAATCGTTATTTATCTGATAAAAAAAACTGTCAGTGTTGAAGTTTATTCTTAAACATTGACTCGTAAATTATCACTTTCGATCAGTCTAATTTTAATACATCTGCCACTGGTGCGGTAATTATTGTCTCGGCGTATTAAATATTGATTTTATAAATTTAAATGGCACGCGTAATCTCAACCCTTGCTCTAATTTTAGTATTTTAGTAATTTTAGTAATTTATTAATTATTTTTAGTAATTTTAGTAATCTTAGTATTTTATTTATTATTATTTAATTTTTAGTATTTTTCTTCCTTTTTTGACAACGGATTTATTCTAATAAACTAATCTTTTTCTCATGGAGGATAGACATAAGGAGACCAAACTAGTGCATTCAAAAACACGCACTTTTCTGTTGCCAGAAGTTCGCACATACACATGTACAAAGTCACACGTACGTATAGTATAGAACTTCCCGAGCGAGGCGTGTCATTCGCACTTTAAAAAAAATATGGCTGCCGTTGTAAACATTACACTCGTATCTTTGCTCGTATAACCGCAGGAGGAAACCTGTCACACGCAGAGTATTTATGAATACAGTCCAATATATTCTTAATTGTAAATATATTACTTACCTCATCTATAGTAGTTTAAAAATCGCAGTTTAAAGTGATCTGTCAAAACAAAAACATTAACGGCAGCCATATTTTTTTTAAAGTGCGAATGGCACGCTGCACTCGGGAAGTTCTGTACTATATGTAAGTGTGATTTTGTACATGTGTGTGTACGAACTTCTGGCAACAGAAAAGTGCACGTTTTTCGTGAAGTACATGCATTACAGTTTGGTCTCCTTATGTCTATCCTCCATGCTTTTTCTATTAAAAATTAATTTGCAGAAAACCCCGTCTAGAAATTTTGTTGTGGCCTTGGCCGGGCCAATATCGGTGAATTATGGCCCCGATCGAATCAAAATCGGGGGGGGGGGGTTTCATTCCCACAGTCTGGGCCAGGTTTGAACATTTCTATACCCGAAAATTTGGACAGTAAAACATTTCAAACAGCAAATGCTCGAACGATTTACATATATCAGTAAAGAATTATATCATTAAATAAATTAAGTACACATTCAATTATATTATGATAACATTGACACTAAAGTGTCAAGAAAGTCAATTTTAATATCTGGAAGTTGCAAAATAACTAGAGGCAGGGTCTTGCCATGTGCCTTATCAATGTACTCAACTAATCTGACCAGCAAGCACGAGGTTGATAACGATTCTATTTTGTTGTTTTCATTTCTAAAAGAACTAGATCAGTAAATTTTTTATTAATTTAATACAAACTAAAAACCAATATTCAGTGATTTTTCAATAAGTGAGTTCTTTTAAAACATGTCTTTTACACACCACTACAAAAAAATCTTTTCAATGACCTAATTAAATGTTATTGAAATGTTTTTAAAATATGCATAGAACAATTGATAAGGAATATCAATCAATAATTAATAAAAGATTATACTTAAACATTAATCTTCTCATTTAGATTAATAAATTATCGTTGGAATAATCGTCTCTCTTATTTTTATGGAATGTAAATACGTATACATATAAAAATCTTTGTATTTAACATTCGACAATCAATTTATGCACGTTACTGATTAAAGAAAAAAATAAATTCGCTTCACGTAAAACACATGTGACTATAATTGCCATGTGATTGTGAGTCAAAAAGTTATCTCGAACGTGAGGATACTAGTATTCAGCAAAATAAGTTGATCACCATCGCAAAGATTTTTTTAAAGGTTATTGAGCAGATGACTAATCTTATTTATCGTAAAAAATTACTATGGGAATTAGAGCAATTTTCTAGGCAAAAAATTGCACGCTTAATTGTCGAGATATTATGTCTTCGTTATGTTTAATTAATTAGCATTCAATATACCTAAAAATCATCCAAAACTAAAAGTATAACTGTTTTTTAATTAATTTTTCAAAGGCGAAAAATTTGATAAAATTGTACGTAATTTTCCCAGTTTTTCAAGCTCAAGTGAAAAATTGCGGAAGTGAGGTTTTTTCGGTTCATTGCACGCACGCAACTTATGATATAAATAGCATATTTTCAAGTCTTACCAAATTAAATTCACTTTTTATACATTCTTGAAAAGAATCTATTACGTCCATAAGTCTAATTACATTGCGTATAATGAATGAATTTTCCCAAGTTTTGACATATTTTCTAAAATTCTTCTCATATCACTTTGTTGACACTCTCGTAATTTTGTATATGCCTGTCAACAAGCGTAAATGTAATGAGACTAATGAGAACAATTAATCCATTATATATGTCGCCCGAGTAAACAATAAACACTTCTATTAAAATGAAAATGAAACATGTGGTCGGAAAAAGAAAGGGGAAGGAAAAAGGGAGACAGAATTTCAGATGGGAAGTATGATGATACATATGATGACTATGTTTTATGACTAATGGCTCATATGCTAAAAACATTTAGTGGCTCTTGTCATGCAATCAACTCATGCGTACGTGCTTTCAGACATTTCTTAACTCAAGCGAAAGATTGTCGTAGGTCGTAGCACATCACTTTACGGATTTTTACATTTTAACATTTAAAAAAGTTTTTAAATATATTCTGGAATATATTACTTAATTAATTTTATATTAATATGTCAAAAATTATGACATTATTTCTGACTATAAAATTCGTCACTTTTTAATCAGACAAAGGACAATGTTCTAATAATACGAATTTCACTTCATTGTTCAAAGAATCGTAAACAATATAGCTTTTGAAACTTCCGCTCTTATCAGCTTTACAATCTGATTAAAGAAAATTGGGTGAAACTGTAATAAGGCAACTGTAATAAGACTAATTAAGTTAAATGTATGAAACGTAATACAATTAAATATAATATAAACATCTGAAAGAATTTTACGGCGAGTATGTATTTCATCCAGAGTTAATTTGGCTTTATTGTCTTTGTTGTTCAGCGACGCTTCATGTGACACGCCTGTCGTTTTTAAGCACGTGACTCCAACGTGCTCGGAACATGCTTTCGATTTGCACATAAAACGTTCACATTGATGTTTGCATGTAGAGAATCCTTCCATATGAAGTATGTACGTTCATGTAATTAACGCAATTCAATGGCTGGGTAAATGTAAGTAATGTCCGGAAATAATGCTAAACAATATCAATTTTATGAGTTGAACAAACTGGAATATACATATGTAATCAAAAGCTTGATCAAACTGCAATAATAATTTTCAATTTATCCATGCTTTAATTCTTTTTTTCATGCTATGTCTTGAAAAAATTGTATAATTGCGATACCTATAAATATGATATATAGTGGAAAAGTTGAAAATCAGATTTATAAGTAAAATTCCCCAGAATCTACTGGGCAATGTTTGACTTATTTTCTTACAGTAGATATGGACGATTATAGTCAGCCATGCCGTATAATACATACGTCGAAATCATTCACGATAGGTATTTTATCTTTTATCATTATTTTTTCACGTTTCGTATAACTATTTAATGAAATAATCAATTGAATTCATTGTAATGAGAACAAACTGGTAAATGCCACGTGCTTGATGCTAACAAACAAATGGTCTATCTAGAATTATACATTAAAGATTAGATTTCTTCTAACGGACAAGAAGCAACTCGGAGAAATTAATCATTTGTTTGGTCGTCTCGCGATTTGCAAAAACGAGGATCAAGGTCAACTTTTTAAGTGATTTGTTACTATATGATGGTAATTAATAAATAGCTTAACTGAAATGCAATCCTAGTCGGAAAAAAATTTAAAAACGTTGTTAGAACATCCTGAAAACGTTTTAGAAACGTACTAAAAACATCTTCCACATTTACGTCTATAAAACGTTTTTAAGACGTTCTAGAAAAGCGGTTCTCAATTCCAGTGTGCTCACTGGAATAAAGCAACACAGACTTAATTAGATTCCTTTTCTATTATGTTATTCAAGTCAGATTCGCAGTTTCAAGAAAATGTCTTTTTGAGATTTGCAGTCACCATGCATTAAAATAAAGAAGCTCTCATCAGATGCGCAAAAAGAGGACAAGGTTAAAAGACAGACGTGCATGATAGGGAAATAATTTTTGCAAAACTGATTTTGATAAAAGTAAATGTCACATTCAATTCAAGGAAAAGTCGACACTCACGAATAGATAATTTCTCATGTGATTCATTTTTATAAACATAAACACAAAAAATGAAAATAATCTCGGATGTTTCAATTAGAATTCAAAATAAGCTTCATAAGCCTAATTCTATTCTTTTAACAAACAACAGAACACTATATTTTTTTTTAATCTCTCTCGCTTTTGAATTTCAGTGAGCACAAAAAATATGATTTTTACTTTTTCTTCTACGTATAATCTTTTTTTTTTTAATTAGCACTATTTGGTATTTTTAAAGCGACACTAAATGTATAAATACAAAACATTTGATACCCTGCTATTTTTTCATGTGCATACGAAACTTTTCACAATCTAAAATAGTCTAATTGTCTAAATAAACCCCATAAATTGCAACTGGCAGAAATAGAAACATTTGCGTTTTTTGGGTCCTAATTAATTAAATTAACAGTTTCTTTAAAGAGTCATTTTTATTTTTGTAATGCAAAATACTAAAGTTGTCAACACATAATATTAAGTCTTTTGAAAAGTATTAATACCTTCTTTTAAAAATAACTCTGAGCCACCTAAGTCTTAAAAAAATCTTGTAAACACACCCAGAAAAAAAGTTTGTTTGAATCAAATAAACGTATATTTGATATACAGCCAAATAAAAATTATCTTTGAATTAAATAAAATTTATTTGATTCAAAGAAATTTTTTTTTTAAATTAAATAAAAAATATCTTTGAATCAAATAAATTTTATTTAATTCAAATATATTTTTTATTTGGCTGTATATCAAATATATGTTTATTTGATTTAAAAAATTTTTTCTCTGGGTGCAGAAATGAAAAAGTATCTTTAAAAAACGTTAAAAAAGTGTTAACTTTTATTACTGTGATCGGTTTTTTAACATTTATTTGGAAATGTATCTTTGAGAGATTGAAGGTGACGCAAAAAGTCGATGGTAATAGACTTTCTTCAATGTCAAGGTAACTTGACTGACTCTGGCCCTGAATGCGTCAGATAATTTATACATGATTCTAGTCGGTAACACTTGACTCTTTTGAAGCTTCCGAATTCACAATACATATCATTTATAAATAAAGTAATCATTCTTTTAAAACAAAAAAAAAACTGATAACTATAATTCCCTTTTATTGATGAATTACACAGAGATACATATGATATCAATTTTTCTCAATTTGCGTTTCAGATTTAAAGACAAACGTTGAAGTATCATATATTTTTTTTAATTGAAGAAAAATTGATATAATAGGTTTCTTCGTGTATGAAATATGGCAGTGGGAAAATAATCATTAAATTTATCTTCTTATATTGTCGATAATGGCAAAGCTGTCAACCTTCGCCCTTTTAAAGAATCTGTTTTTCTTAAACCTTCACAAGAAATAGATTGAGAAACTCTGTTACTTAAAATAGATTTTCAAATGTCATATTGAAAATCACGCTTATGGAAGTTAGCGTGATTATTGAATACTTTTAACTTGATAAAAATTATGGAGGAATCTAGTTTAATGTCTTATTGGATATTGGGTTTAGCACATAAAGCCGATAGCTCAACGTCGATGTTAATAGATTTAGAGCTTTCTGGATTTTTTTTTTTGCTCTGGAGAAGTTAATATACGCAAAAGCTGGCGCAACCTTAGAAAGGATCACGTGTTCTTTAATATTATTGTGGATCAAATGATACAGTCTATCGCACGTCAAAGCAATTAAGATATCAAAAGTATGTACATATGACTTGATTTCATTTTGGTGAAACAATTTTGTCTATTACAACATATTGATAAAAAGTAAAAATATATCCGAGGCTTCTTTTACAAAGTGGCGCACTCTTTCATATTTAAGTAGATCGATAATACAGAAGTCTGTACCTAATAATAATATTTTGAAAAAAAAAGATTATTATTTGGCAACAAAGAAAATAAAATATATAAATTATAAATACTGTTATATAAAGTAAATATTTTTAGTCTAAATGGTATCTTGAAGTTACTGAAATTTTTACTCAAATTGTTCCTTTGGGATTAGAAAATATTTAGAATTTTAAAAGGGAAGTTTTTTCTATATTCAAATTTCAATATTTGAAATTGATTCTTATTAAGGATTGAAATGTAAATAAAGTAGTACAGTTGTGTTTTTATATTCTAGAATAGGATATACAATTATGATATAGAAAAAAATTTCCCCGGACAAAAACGGCGGCCGGGAAGTGATATCATTTTTATTGATACAATTATATTATGTAAGTATATATACATATATATATATATACAGCAATATTTGTATCCCTTGAACTCCTCTCCTTGGTTTAATGATTTAAGTAGAAGATTTTTCAGAAGTACATACCGTGTAGGTCAAATATAGACATTGAGATCTGCCCTTGTAAAAATTAATTCATAGTGCTTACAAAAGTTCCAACAGAATGTCATTCTGTAGTGCATTATGTTCTTCAAAATTCCTTTTGGACAGTTGTGATACGAAAAGGGTCAGTAAGTTTAAATATTTTTATCAATAATAAATAAATAATAAATTTATATTATAATTATAATTTATTATTAGTCTCCTTTCAATTCTGTGAGCTCTTTATCATTATTTAATTATTAATCCTAAACTTTAAAATAAAGCGTAAAAAATGTGTGTTAAAAAATTTGAAAAGTTGACAAATTGTCTACGCTATCAATTCCACATGTCATGGGCACGCGTAGTTTGAAACCTGAATAATTCCACGTGATTGTCTGTAAGGTTTCAGTCGCAACGACTTTTGACTAAAGTGATTAAAAACCGATGCCTTTTAAGGTCAAGAGGTGCCTAGACGACCGTCATTCAGTTTCTGAAGGTAGAGGGTGAATAATGGATTTCACTCACATATGTTTCCCGGAGAACATCATCTTTGAAATTAATTTCTTAAAAATTAGTTGGAGGGGACAATCATGCAGTAACAAAAAAAAGACAGTGATATTATAACAAATTATTGATTAATTTCATTAGGAATAGGGTCAAAAATATTTTCTTATAGACTTTTTTCCCCAATTTTAAAATGAAGCGATCCAAATCAGAAATATCAAAATGGAACGTAATCAGCAATTTACTGGGGAGAAATTCTTTACATCTGAAAACATCAAAAAGTCAATCATTTCAAGTGAGTTTTGCGCGATTCTGTTTGAACTTGAGGGCGTCAGTATTTAATAATTAGAACCATTTATCGGCAAGACTTCCTCCTGTTTAAAAATTTTACAAAACTTGTTAGGACCTATCGACATTTTTTTTATTCAGGACCGGGTAAACAAGGATGCGAAAAGATTAAAAATTGTGAATAATGAGTCTGAAACATATTATCCAAATTGTGATGAAACTGTGTGGACGAGGTCATGCGAGCACGAAGTAATAGAAGCAATCCCTGGAAAAATTACTGGAAATATTCCAAAATGGCTGAAGGGAACTTTGCTAAGAAATGGACCAGGGAGTCTTAAAGTTGGAGAATACACTTTCGATCATCTCTTTGATAGTTCTGCTCTCCTACATAGGTAATTTGTTCATCCTTTGATTTGATTTTCTATTTAAAAAATTACTTGTAATGTCATACTTTTGATAGCAAAATATTTTACCTTTGATGAACTAGATTTGGAATTGCTGATGGAAAAGTAACATATCAACGCAGATTCGTACAAACTGAAGTATTTAAAAAGAATCAAGCAGCACAGAGAATAGTTGTAACAGAATTTGGAACTAAATCAGTGCCGGATCCTTGTCAAAGTATTTTCCAACGGTAAATAAGTGTGTAAGATTTATACTAAAAAGAAACTATGAAAAATATGTTACTTAAAGTTTTGAACATGATGATTTTCAGAATTTCAGCAGCATTCAATCCTGCTGATAATACCTCTGACAATTCTATGATTTCGGTTTATCCATTTGGTGATGAATTTTACACGTTCACAGAATCACCCATTATCCATCGTATTGATCCAAAAACACTTGAAACATTGGGGAAGGTAAAATTAATATTTTCATTATTTTCGAGAATTGAAAAAATGAAACTATATTTTTGAATATGAATGCCATTTTTCTTGAAATTGTAGGTAAATGTATCGAAACACGTTGCAATAGTAAGTCACACTTCTCATCCGCATGTAATGGCAGATGGAAAAGTTTACAATTTGGGTATGAGCATTTCATCACGGGGACCAGTTTTTACTATTGTTTCATTTACACCAAATACACATATCAAGGGTCCGTCGATTTCAGTATTTATTTATTATTTTGTACTTTACTTGTTTATTCTATATTTCTAAAATTTACGGCATTATTGATCAACATTTTAACTTTTTTGAACATTAGGTGATTCAGGAGAAGATAAAAAATCTATGTTTGAAACAGCTGCTGTTGAAGCAACGCTTCCGTCAAGATGGGTTTTGAACCCTTCATATATGCATACTTTTGGTATTACTGAAAACTATTTTATTATAGTGGAGCAGCCATTGTCTGTCGCATTAGTGACTATGGCCAAATGTCGTTTCAAAAATGAACCTATGTGCTCTTGTCTAAAATGGCACGATGGGGAAAGTGTCAGTAAATTATATCTTTATTGACAGAAATAATTATGTAACAATTGTATTTGACTCTATATAATTTACAGACTCAAATTCACGTGATCTCTAGAAAAACTGGCCAAGTTGTGAAGACTTTTACGGCTGAGACATTTTTTTATTTGCACATTATCAATCAATTTGAAACTTGTGATAAGGATTATGTGGTTTTGGATATTTGTGCATATCGAGATGCAACAATGCTCGATTGCATGTATATAGATGTGATAAGGGTGTGTTCAAAATTATTTCTCGTAATTTTGCATTTTTAATGAAAAGAAATTAAAAAAAAATTCTTTTTCACAGAATATGCATAAAAATCCTGATTATGCAAACTTATTTCGTGGAAGACCCTTGCGTTTCGTGCTACCAATGAAAGATTCAGCATCTAATACACCATCAGAAGAAAATTTAATTACCCTCAAAACAGTCAATCAATCGATGTTTAAAGAATCTGAAAACAATAAAATTCCGAATGAAAATAATAAGACAAGCCTTCTTCAAAAAAAGGCAAGTGCTCACAGACTACCGGATGGAAATATTTTTGTGAAACCAGAACTTCTGTGTGACTTGGGATTGGAAACTCCTCGCATTAATTACGATTATTATCTTGGAAAAGAGTATCGGTACTTTTATGGAATATCCAGTGATGTGGATATCGAAAATCCAGGAACCGTATGATAAAAACTTTGAGTATTAAGAAATAGATAGAAAAAAAATAATTTTCTTGACCTTCTTAATTTTTTCAGATTATTAAAGTCGACACTGTGAACAAAACTAAAAAGACTTGGTGCGAGAAAAATATTTATCCAAGTGAACCAATTTTTGTTCCAAATCCCGATTCAAAGGTAGTTTTAGGATTTACTTTTTCTATTCTTCACAGTGAAATATGTAGCTACTTTTTGAATTGGCTAAATTTTTTTCAGAATGAAGATGATGGTATTATTTTAAGCTCTCTGATTTGGGGGCAAGGTCGAGAAACGGAAGTTGGCCTTTTAATTCTTGACGCTTCCACTTTCGAGGAAATTGGACGTGCCACATTTGTCACACCTGGTCCTGTGCCAAAATGTCTGCATGGCTGGTTTACTTCTAAAGTTTAAAAAACATAAATTCCACTTAAAATTACTATTCCTCTAGTGGAAAAATATATTCTCTTTTTTATGATAAACTACAATAAATTACTACAGAAATGCATTTTAGCTATCTGCTACGAACAATTAACTTTAATTGTTAGTTTTCTAATTTGATGCCTAAAAACCTGAAATATGGTTACAACCACCAAATCATGTGACCAGAACGTGACTTATACATGGCCTTAAACTACAACTACCATAAACCACAAAATTTTACACGCAAAATTTAAAATTAATAAACAATATTGGGGATTGATTGTAATTTATTCTAACGGATTTTTCCACTAGGGTTTCAAAACATTATTTCAAAATATTGGACATTTCTTTCATAAGAAATAATTAACTTTGCATTTAAACAATACATTAAAATTATTAAATATAAGAAATTTAATTGGACTAAATTACAAGAAGAAGATTCATTAGTTGAAAAGTCATGCTATTTTGATAAAATTTAAGATAAATAATTAATTGATATCATCTAACTATAATATGTATGATATAATCAGAAACGACGTACAATTTATATTTTATCACTTTTCTACTATTTACAATAAATAAAAAAATGTACTTTCTTAATACTAGAGAGATTCTTCTAATTATGTAAAATTATTAAAGTCGAGATTTTATTTTATTATAGGTATAAGAAAATAAATTTCAATTTTGATTAGTGAAGGTTGTTTAAGAAAACACACTTCAAATAGAATAAATTACGTAGTGTCTTTTTTTGATGATACATTATTTACAGATGTCGCGAAAAATAAAATAATTTCTATGTAGGACTATTCAACAGTAATTTACAATTATTATAGTCAATTTAGAATTATCTACGTCAATCGCACATTATAGTGATATTTACAAATTAAATGAATACACTCAAGTATCCTTCATTTCATTTGGATGGAATGTAAATTTTACAATTTAGATATACATGCCATATATAGTCAGGTATATCGACTTACAAATATATAGATACATAACTTCGAAGATCGAAAATAAGATTACCAATCAGTGCAGATTAATGCGCCATTAAAATAATTCTGCACCAAGAGATTATTTCTTTCAAAAATTTAAAAACTAATGTAATTTTCCTAATGTAGTAAAAACTTATAATGTACTTATAACATTCAAAATTTTATGCTGAAGTCATTTTTTTGTTTAATTTGGCTAGGTATATAAAATACTTGTAAGGAAATAGGAATTCAATCTAATTAGAAATTTTTAGAAAATCAAAATTTCTAAAATAAAATTCTAAGTAATCTGATAAACGAACTCATACTGATTAAAAATTTTTCCTCATTATAACAAATAGATTCTAAATCCAAAATTTTTAAAAATAACAAACAATGTTTTTTATTATGAAAATTCACTTTGCTGTTTTTGAATCAGTATTTAAAAATACAAAACCAAAATAGTGTAATTAAATATTAATTTCTATTATGCGCAGGTGACCTCATTTCGTAAAAATTGCACGATTTGAACACTGATATCACGATTGGCGTACAAACTATGATTCTCTCTCACTTTATGTATGTTCAGCGCCTTTCAATATAATCTCTTATAAACATAAATTATCTTAAAAATAACATAAATTAACATATAATAAAAAATAAAATTTCTAGACTTTTTTAGCGCTTTTTTTAAAAATCACATTCGGAGAAAGGTGAAAAAAAGAAGAAAAACTGACCTCACTAATTGTGTGGGAAATTCTAACGACCCGTATACTATAACACAAAACCCAGATTGCAATCTTCTGGTAAATTATTATTTTTCTATACAATTTGAAAATTTTATAAAATTATTTCTGAAATTAGATCATTCTTTTTCTGATGACTTAAGTACATCGCAAGCACTCGTATACTTTGATCTAATCATCCTAAATCGTCATTTCATAAAATCAATATTTTCTTACTATCCCAATTTTTTTATCATATTTCATTTTTCATTGATTATTCTCTGTGATTTGCATGCGTACTGGGTACAAAAAAAAGGACACAAAGAGAGGGGAAACACACTCCTGTCATTCTTCTGGCTGCGAAACAAGGTTGTAACGCAACTATCACAATTGTGATCTGACGATTAATTAATAGATAATTAATATTATCCTTCAGACCTTGTCAATTTTGTCTATGTCTTCTGACGCTATTGAATTTGAAGTAATAGAATTTTGATTTATACTATTAGAGTTCGCATCGCTTCTGAAGAGACTTGAGTTCGAAACTGTGAGATTTGATTCGTTGTGCACTGGCAGGATTCCTGAGTTTGCGTCTTCAATCGCTTTTCTTAACTGTGAGAAAGCAGAATTTAATTAGACTCATTTGGAAAATCTGTACATTGTAAAGTCCTTTAAATAAAAGGAGAACTTACTTCCTTAAGTGCAACTACACCCACTAGCCGTCCAATGGCTGTTACGTAAGCATGATTAACTCCAACCATGCTGAAAAGACTGTGAACTTTCAGTAAAGATGTCCTTTCCACAAGTTGAAAAGGCGCTGGATCTATATGGCATCTCGAAAAATCAACTTCAAGTGCCATCTCACTTTCTTCCCACATTTTTTGGTCTTCTGCTGACATATCTATCACTCTCTCTCGAGGCTAAAATTGAGAAACATAACAAAGAAAAAAAAAACTGTTAGAAATGATGTAAATGCTATTTATCTGTAGATATCACATTTCAGTCTTAACATAAGTACCAGTTGAACTTTTTTAGAGGTAGCTGGACTAGGAACGAGCATCGGATGATGTGGTTGAGCATTGATGCCATCTTCACTGTTTCGTCGATCTCTAGATCCTAATTCTGGATCTGGATCAACGTCCTGTAAGGTGGCAGACTTCCTAAAAATGGCTTCGAATGCAAGCCTTATCCTGTGGAATTAAAAAAAAATGTAAATGTGTATAACATAATCACAAACGAATTGAGAAAGAATTTCACATTTACCTGCTTTCTGCTCCTGTAACCGTTGTATATGGCGTTGCAGCTGGACTTGCTAGTGGACTGAAGCCTTTCAGAGTAAATGAATTTGTCTTTTTTAAAATTGACTTCTTCGGTTGGGTCCCAAACACCGGAGAATGGAATATATGCTAAATTCAGAAGATATTATTACATTACAGATATATTATTACAAAAAATAACAGCATCCTATCTTAAAAAAGTGGTGTCACGAAATGTCTCGAAAATCTCGCATACATTGTTGTTGTAAACCTGATTGGGCTTTGAATGACTTTAAATTGTAACAAGGAAAACAAAATAATAGCGCACACGTTGATTTGCTGGTCTCTTAAAACTTTATAAAAAATTTCAAAATCCTTCAAAATTCGTTAAAATTTGTGAAAATATCTAAAAATTCTTAGAAATCCTCAAAAAATTCTACGAAATCCTTAAAAATTCTACAAAATTTTAAAAAAATTCGCAAAATATCTTGAAATCCCTAAAAATTTTTCGATAACTTTCAAAATTCTTTTAAATTCTACGAAATCTTTTGAAATCTCTCAATAAAATTACCCAACAAACTTTAAAATCCTTCAAAATCCATACAGTATTTTAAAAGTTATAAAAATCTCCTGATATTCGTGAAAGTCTCTTAAAATTCGTAGATATTTTTGGAAATTCCTGAAAATTCTACGATAATATTCCTTTTTATATCCTTTAAAATTTATTCATTGAAATTATTATAAATCTCACCAAATTTATAAATCATAAAAATCCCTTGAATTCTCTTAAAATATCTGAAAATTCCTTAAAACCCTAGAAACTGTTTTAAATCTCTTAAAATTTCACAAGAAATCCTTCAAAATCCCTTAAAATTCGTTGAAATATCTTAAAATTCCTCTAAATTTTACAAAATTCAAAATCCATTAAAATCTTTTTAAATTCTTTAAAAAATCTCTTAATTTTGTACAAATTCCTTATAATTCCACGAAGGGGTGAAATCCCTGAAAATTCTACAAAATAATTTAGAAATTCTAAAATTCTTTTAAATTTAGTGAAAATTACTTAAAAATCGTCAAAATCCCTTAAAATTCTTAAAAAAACTTTTGAAATTCCTCTGTAAAAAAATGGTGTCACAAAATGCCTTGAAAATCTGAGATACATTATTGTTGCAAATCTGATTGGGCTTTGAATGACTTGAAGTTGTAAGAAGGAATAAAAAATAATCGCGCGCTCAGCGCGCGTGTTGGTATACTAGTAAAATAAATAATGCTGAAGATAATTAATATTTGAAAATAAAATGGATGTTCTTACATGATCTGAACTATTTCCGTTATTTCCGGAGATAGACAAATCCGTTGCACTCTGCCTCTGCATTTTAAGAATATCAGGAGCTGGAATGACCTCAAATCTGGAAGGTCGTCTCGACCTTTCTTGCTCTTTAAGTTGTCTTTCCATTTCTTCTCTCACTCTCTCTGCTGCCTCCTTATGCATTTTTTGAGCCACCTGCAATCTCCTCTCTCGACCAATGTGTTTCTCTATCAACTTTATTAGCTCTAATCTTTGAATAGATCCAAGTAGTATCATAGAATCAGGATTATCGACTAGTGGAAATCCTCGTAGCTTTCGATTTTCTTTCAGGATTTCCTTCAGTCGCTGATACGTAATACCATGCCAAATGTATTTGACATTTCGTACCATGAAGTCTTCTACGTAAACATTGTACATACCTACAAATACGTTCATAAATTAATTAATATACAAATATAAACACCCGTTGCTATGTAGGATTTGCCCTTACCGAAGATTCCTTAATGAATGCTTTAGAAGACAATAATACAAATTTTAGTCATGTAAACCTTTTCAAATCTCAATTTAGTAAAGATGCATTCATAAAAGACTTTATTTCCAATTTTTTCCAATTTCTCGTGGTTCTAGAACCACAAAGACGGAACCCTGTGGTTCTAGGACTACGAATGATTAAATTCGTATGAGAATTTAAATCTAAAAACTACTTACCAGAACTAGATGGTAAAAGATCTGGCAAGTAGGGTAACTTCTTAATGAGGATGATACTATCATATATACTCGGCTGCAAAAGAGCAGCAATGGCGTTACTAATTAGAACAGCTATCATTACAGGAACTATGTGAGTGATTTGTCCTGTCATCTCAAAGATGATAACGCTCACTGAAATGGTGTGTGTCACCGCAGCTGAAAATGCAGCGGCGCCAACTGTAGCATATCCACCTGGAAATTGATTTGTCCTTTACACAATCTATTTTTTAGAGACACCATTTTTAAATTCCAGACAATGTAATGAAAATAAATGAGGTGCAAGTTAATTAATCACACCTGGAATAATGGGAGTTATGATACCACCGTAGCGTACACCAGTTGGAAACCACAGTGCCATTGCTTCTCCCACACATCTACCAAGGGCTGCGCCAATTTTAAAAACGGGGATAAAGATTCCAGAAGGTACAGGTACAGTGGAACTTATGATGGAAAAGACGAACTGTAAATAAAAAGATAATTTGAATAACACAAGAAATACTAGTTTGGAAAAGCTGAAATAGTCTTGCATCCATAATTTTATCTGTGAGAAGTTCTTACCGTGAACAAAGTAAAACTTAGAAGTCCAACAAAGACATCTGTGTATTCTGTGGCCCAGTGTTTTACAACACTCACTTCCTCGACATTGAGATGTTCTTTCGTCCAGGTGAAGTTAGTAAAGAGTCCATGAACTTGGTCGTGTGTATTTAAATCACCTGCCATGAATTGACCAAGTCCCAAAGGAAAGGACACTGACGACACCATTAAAGCGACAATCCCAGGATATAAGAAACGACTGAAACAAATTGATAGTCAAAAAATTGAATTACAAATATATTTATTCAAAATATCTGGATATTCATCATAAGCATATAAATATTCAGCCTAATTATCTTGTCATTCAAACTTAATATCTATAGATATTTAGATTGAATGTCTTAGATAGTTGGACACGTATTTGAGTATTTATTTATTTATTTATTTATTTATTTACGTTCTTTTTCCATATTATATAATTTATGATATTTTATTTCTTGATTAAAATTTTCTTTTAAAAAATTGAAGTTTTATAGGAATAACAGTGAAAATTCTAAAAAATTCACAAAAACCTTCAAAATCTCTAATCTCTTAACTTCTTGCAAATCTCTAAAAATTCCAAGAAACCTTTGAAAACCTTTGAAATCGCTTAAAATTCGTGAAAATCTCTTAAAATTTTCAGAAACTTTTTGAGATTCTTTTAAGTTCTATGATAACTATTCAACTCCCTTTTATATCCTTAAAAATTCCAGATAAATTTTCAAATACATAAATCTTCTGAAATCCACGTTAAAATACATGAAAATCTCTAAAAATTCTTAGAAACCTTTTGAAATTCCATGACAAACTTTAAAATCTCTTAAAATTCTCAGAAAAATTCTTGAAATTTTACGGTAATATTTAAAATCTCTTTATATCTTTTATATCCCTTAAAAATATTACATAGAAATCTTATCAAATTCCATGAAATCCTTTAAAATTCTGACAAAATCATTTAAATATCAGAAAAATCTCTCGAAATCACTTTAAATTATTAGAAATTTCATAAAATTCCTTAAAATTTCAGGATAATATTTCAAATTCCTTAAAACCTCATAAAACTCTTACAAAGCTTTGGAAATCCGTTAAAATTTCACGAAATATGCTAAAATCCCATAAAATTCTACGAAATCGTTTTAATATCCTAAAAATCTCTTGAATTTCGTAAAAATCACTTAAAAATCGTCAAATTCCCTTAAAATTCCTACAAACCACTTGAAAATCGTTAAAAATGCACAAAAGCCTTCAAAATCATTAATCTCTTGAAATCCATGTTAAAATTAGTGAAAATCTCTAAAAATTTCTAGCAACCTCTGGAAGTTTCTCAACATTTAAAATCTCTTAAAATCATTAGAGATTTCAACAAATTTCATGAAATCCTTAAAAATATTACAAAATCTTTTATAAATTAGAAATATTTCTTGAAAACCCTTAAAATTTGACGAAAACCTTCGAAATCTTTGTGAATTCTACAAAATCGTTTAAAAATCATAAAAAGCTTTTGAAATCCCACAAAATACATATTTTAAAAGTCATAAAAGTACCTTGAAGTCCGATTGAAATCTGATCAAAGTCGTGAAAACTTCTAAAAATTTCCAGAAACTTCTTGAAATTCTTTAAAATTCTACGATAACATTTAAAATTCCATTATCTCCCATGAAATCTTAAAATATTCCATAAAATTCCCTTAAAATTCCTTGATTTTCAATGTATTTCGAGTTTAGACTCGTGACAAAATGATGATTAACAAAACCAAATTCAAAATTTCAAATTCTATTCACGCGGGATTTACGATTCGGCAAGTATCGATTTTGTCGAAAATCACTATCGATACTTACACGGCTGAGTATACCTTTGAAATATTGTTTAAATAAAAATGAAAAAAATTTAATTTTCCTCAGATTAGACGTCTGATATTTCAGCCCAATGTCTTGTGATATCCTATCAAAACCTATCATACTAAAAAGGTAAAACTTGATTCATGAATCTTTGCCAGCTGTACTGGATGGAATCATGCCACCTATCAGTGTGCCAACAATTTAAGGAATTTCTTCCAATTCTCAAGTTTACTATGCATTCTGACAAGAATTAATTCTGTGAACTCACTTTTTCTGTAGAAAGCTATTCATGCTCTTATTTTTCCTCATAAAGATGACATACTGCCTATGCAGCCAAACATAAAATGCTCCACCAAGTCCGCTTCCAACTCCAATCAGAGCAAAAACGAAAAGCTCTTGTGGGTCGAAGGGAAAGTCCATTGTAAAATTAGTGAGAAACATGGCTGTAATTGTCTCCTCTCTTTGGAACCAAATCGCCAGCAGTCGAAACATAGTAGCACCACAGACAGCAGTGAAGAATCCTCTCCAGTAATTTCTAACAGCAAAGTAAACAGTTGTAACTTCGATGCTGAAAAGGACACCTCCAATTGGTGCAGCAAAACAAGAAGCTACACCAACAGCACAAGCTGCAGCTAACATCTCGCAATTTCTGCTTTCATTTTCGTAGATTCCTTGGAAGCTGGTTACTAGTTTAGAAAGAAGAGTTGCAACTATACTGGCAATGTGGACGAATGGACCTTCCTTTCCTAAGGGTAATCCGGATCCCAAGGTAGCTGTGAGTCCTATGACCTTGGCTATAAGGGTTCGGAAAGTTAGGTATTCCTTTAAGGCTACACCTCGAAGAATTGTCTTCATTTCGGGAATTCCTGATCCTATGCTTTGAGGTGCTACTATGTGAACGAATCCTGCACTGAAGAGGGTAAGGCAAACTGGTAAAGAGACCCAGGCGAGGTACTGAAGAGCTGGATGACTCGTAAGTTCCCCGTAGAGCCATATCCTAGCTGGTGAAAGAAAACAATCGTTATTTTATGAAATTTAAAAACATTTTCAGTTATTTCTTTTCTCATTATGTGAATAAAGATTCGAACGTTCATTGAACGATCCAAAAAAATTTTTAATTTTTAAAAATTTCTTTCGCAAATATTATTTCAGGGACCTAAAAAATACATTCTATGGAGGAAAATCCCACACTTTCTAATTCTAAGGGTGAGAAACAATCCTTATCGTACTTTAACGGTGGACTACTAAAGATAATTTTTCACGTCGAGAAATGTTTATAAGTTTTAATAGTTATTAAAATTATTATTAAAATTATTATTATTTTTTTATAGTTATTAATTATAGGGTCGTTTTCTCGATTTTTGTTATTTTTCGTAAGGGATGGTTTTTGGGGGTGGTCGAAAGTGTTGATTTAATTGTAGGATTTCTTTGGATTACGACTTTTAAAGGCTTGAAAAATTTTTTCTCTGAATAAATGTTAATTATAACGACTTTAAAATTTCACATGCGTTAAAGAACGTTAACGATTTCTCACCCTTGGAAGTAAAAAGTCTAGAATTTTTCTGCATAGAAAGGTATTTTTGAGGTCCCTGAATTAATATTAGCGAAAGAAATTCTAAAAAATTAAAAATTTTTTTTGATCATTCAATGAACGTTCGAAACTTTATTCACATTTCTCATTAATCTCTGCTGGTCCCGCGATGAAACTTGCAAGAAAAGAAACTATGAATGTGCTTTACAAGTCCTGTAAATTTCATCGTGGGACCATCAATGGTTAATTAAAAAAAAATTGTGAACCTAGGGCGATTTTAATGTTTCTATTAATGAACCTTGAATTTTGCTTGCGTTAAAAGAATAAAAATAGCAATTACTGACCGTTATTGCACATTGAAATGCCCCGATCCATCACATAGCTGATAAGAGCCATTATGACTCCAAGCAATGCCAAGAAAACCCAATCTTCGCCAAGCCTTGCTCCAGTGTGTTTCCAGGCGAAGGCCAACAGTGCCACAAGTTTCCTGCATAAAGGTCCTCTCGTTGATTTTCTGAGTTCTTCAGCTCTAATCTTATCCAATTTTCTTCTGGATTTTTTATGTGACTTGAGTCTTCGTGCTTCTTCCTTTGCATATTCACCTAAGTCCTTCGTGTAGCGGCCATACATCTGCATTAGAAAGAATAATGGTAATCATATGACTAAGAACCATTAATCTAATTGCTTGCCTTTAATCTTATCGTTCAATCCGACAAACAAATCAAATTTTAAACATGCAATATCGGAAAACCTTTTAAGATTCAAGACATGGGCAAAGCGTTAGGCTAAGAATAAATAAGATTTGGCAGAAGTTTTGAACGTTCAATTGAACGAAATATTTTTTCTCAATTCATTTTATCTCCAAAAATATTGTTTCAGCTAAAAACAACAATAAATATTCCAAGTTTCTTTCATACAGAATTATTTTCAATGCAAGTCAATCAATATTTTAAAACTGTTTCTAGATTAAAATACAGTAAACACAAAAATTCGTTCATCTGAACGTTCAGAACTTTTTAGTTATTAAATAAGACAGTGCGATTTAGAAATAAAAATAAAATAAGGATGATATTGTGGCGTGTAATGATACATACTAGTAGTATTCTTCCTTTCTTCCATTTTTTCACGGCTATCGTTCATGACTGTGGCAGAATTGGCGCAAAATATGGAACTCGTTTTTCGCATAATGTTTAATTGTTTAACGAAAATTTCAAGTAAACAATATGTTGATTCTTTACTAGATTGATTTATAATATAAATGTCTTTAAAAAAGTATGCTTTATGCCTGCAAAAGCTAATTTGACTGTTATTATGCAATAACATGGATTATAGAAAATACATGATGGTTAACTTAGTTTCGTTATAACGCCCTTATTTTAATCATTATTATATATGAGGAATCGAAGAATTAATTTCGAAAAATGCTCTAACTGATTCTAACGCGACCCAGGCGAAAAACAGGGCCGGTGAGCAGGCCTAGATTCGAAAGGGTCCCTTACACTTACAACGTAGTCATCGTTGCAGACAAAGTAGGCCTTGTTCAGAACGCTGGCCGGCATATGAAATGATCTTACGAATCTTCTGTATTTGCCTGAATCTCAGGTTATCAACCAACTACACAAGCACTCGAAAAGTACAAGTTTCTTTTCCCGCACTAACATTTTTCTCAATTTCTGCTTCTTTTAAGCAACAGGAGTTCAAACAACAATTTAAACAACACGAGCACACTAAAATAATGGCTATTAGTTATTCATTTACTCCAAGTATAAAAAAATTATATTTCTGATGCGAAAATAAGGTTTGAAATAATTTAAAATTAAACTTTGAACTTTTACATTCTCATTTATATGATTTGTTTTAATCGTCATCCATGACGAATTCTACAAAGGGTGCATTTGCGTCCCCCGCCCGGTCGCGAAATTTCAAGACTGACTGCGTCTCCTCTCTGGGCTGAGTTTGAATTTGTTGTAATTTGGCAAGACTAAAAATTTCTATCTTTAGAAACCAGCCGCCTGTTAGTATCCTATTGTTTATATGATGAACTTAATATGTCACGAGACACTACACGCGTGTACAAAGGTACAAGTGATACAGATGCCATTGATCTTCAAATCGAAAAACATCACATTTTGTACTGAATTTAAAAAAAAAAATTTTCAAAACAAGACTCGTGATTTTTCGTGGTGAAATAATAATAGATGAATTAATCGTTTATTATTATAAATGTCAAGGATGATTTGAAGGAAATAAGTGCAGATATAATTTCATACAGTTTTATATGAATTCGAAAGCAAATTTAAACAGAAAAGCAGTCCAAAATTTAATCGCTGTGCTTTAGAATTACACAACAATAGGTTTCTTGTCAACATATTTTATATTGTACAAAAAGTACACAAAGTGTGAAGAGTATCAACTGCTCTACAGTCGGGAAGCGATAAATAGTCTTTTTGTCAGCCACCGAAGGTCGAAAAATGAATCTGAAAAGCAAGAACTGCCGAAGCAAATTCAAATACTCTGAAAAACAATTCGGAAAAGTCGCTTGTAAATAATTGGTGTAATTTACGCTTCAAATTTTTGTATTGATTGTTGGTAGGATGCATACAAATTATACATATATGTACTATAAGATTTAAATGCGCATGTCACGCGCTTCTATATTTACACTCGCAATACTTTTGTTAAAAGTACCTTTATGGGATTGAGTGAGTGTTTATATAAAGACTCGTTATGCCTTTGAGATATACACGTGACCGGCATAGAAACAGAAGCGATTGACTTCTTACGAGTGTAAAGAGTTCTAAATTCTACAAATAAAAGAAAAAATAACTCTTTAGAGAATAATCGAGCATAATTACTATAAAGATTAAAAAAAACAGACTGATGGCTTTGTATTCTTTATTTTATAGTTTACATTCCGAGTTATACGTATATTGAGAAATTTATTGTTTTTTACGTAACTGTTACTATAAAAATCGTTGAACTCCATGCGGAGTTTCCCTCAAAATCTAAAATTAAAGTATCAAATATTAAATATTAAATATTAATATTTAAAAACTGCAAAATGTAAACTTGCATCTTTTGTTAACGCAGCGGCCGAAAATTGGCACTTACTAGTTGGCAATGAATCGTGCAGACACTCAGTGAACAATTAGCGACATATCAAGGTCTCATTTAGTCTATTCAAAGTTTTCCTCATGGTGATTGATTCTATTCGCAAAGAAAAATACCCAGTTTATCTAAAAAAATCATACTCGTATAATTTGGAAAATGTTTTCATTCTTATTTGTGAATCATCGTTTATTAAATTATTCTGTACGTAGGTTCAGAAAATATCGAGAGATTGATGCTATTCAGTTTGAGTATAATTCTAATTAATATGCGAATAATCGTCTTATTTCTCAAAAAAAAAAAAAAAAAAAAATGAGTTGGTATACGCAGAAAATATATTGCGTCAGGCGTTTGTTTATTGACCAAGCGTATGGTCACGAGTTTTAACAGCAAATCAATTCCTTTCACGTGGCTGGATGCCACCTGTCTTGAGAGCAGAGTTTACACTCAAGGCTGATTCGCACACACGCGTGAAACTGATTCCCGAACATACGGTTCCTTAATTACGTGTTTAGCCACCTAATCTTCTATTCAGTGTTAAAAACAGAACCAGTTACCAATATTCACAAAATTAGGAGAAAAGCTGCTTTAAAAAATCACTAATTCTAACTTATTCTGCTTTTATTCATAATATCATAATTTATTTAATTTCTTCAATTACTTCTGTTTCTTTACTAACACTTATCTTTATATGTGATAAATTAAATTAAACTCAAACATATTTTAAAATTCAAATGGTATTTACTCTTTAAGATACAATTGTTGAATGTTTTGAATTGTAAATATCATCAGGTATTAAAAGACGAGTTTAGATTCGCCGCTATAAAAAACATTTTGTCAAATCTAGTATCATCTAGTAATCTCTAGTGAGAACTGGCTTTCACTTTTTGTAAATTAACTTAGGTAACATTTTATTAATGAAACTGTCAGTCTTACAAAAAATTGCTCTGTTTAGGTATCCATAAAAAAAGAAGTGTTTTGGAGAACAATTCATAAAATTATACATATGAATTGTGAAATTCGTGAAGCATCTATATTTAACGAATATATATTTCTAGAGCGCAGAATCGGAAGGAAGAGAAGAAAAAAATGCAGTACGTAGTTATTTGAGAATTTGACACTTGAGTTTGGCCGACAGTCAAGAACTTTAGAAGTCTACTTCGACTATAAGTCTGCAAAGGTCACGTGATCGAATGTCGAGGCAGTGAACTCTCTTTTCAAATTTCCTTTTGAAAATACGACATCTATATGTAGACAATTTTTGTCAATTTAATTATTTTGACAATTTAATTATTCTTTAATCGAACTTGATTTCAATCACACTTCAAACAAGAATAACTTAAATTCAATAGTCATTTGAATTTGATAATTTCTAGATGTGATTTTTCAATTTCCAAATAAGCCTTTTAAATAATTTTAAATACCTCATTATAAACATATTTATGGCGTTTATTATCACTGATGAAATTTTCATGCAAATCATGCACTAGCGAATTTAAGGACATCACTTTTCTGATACGAATTTTCACTTAGACTACTTAAAGCAACAGCTGCGGTGTACTACTGTTAATAATATGATCTGCGTGATAACAGATATCAAATATAATTTCACTTGCTTTTTATAAAAAGGTGAAACAGGTATTTTCAGCAATGATCATAATTTTAGACTTGATGGCAGGCCAGATGATAACTTGCGTCACAGATGCTTGCAATACTAAGCCCGTTCGTTCCTCAAACTTTTATTAATTTTATAGCATTGGATTGAAGTTACAGACGTTTAGTCTGACGAACATTTAATATATTTTTAAAATATTTATTGAATGAAGAATATCAAAAAAAGTTTCCAAAATTTTCAAAGAATTTTAAGGGATGTGAAGAGATTTTAAGCAATTTCAAAGAATCTTTAAGAGTCCAAAACTTGAAAATCATTAAGATTTTTTTAATCTTCTATAAATGTCTTAAAATCGTTTAAAATACTTCAAAATTTCTTGAAGTTCATTAAAATCTCTTGAAATATCTTAAAATCCCTTCAATTTTTTATAAATTCGTTCAAATTAGTTAAAATGTTTTGAAATGTCTTAAAACTGTTTGATAACTCTTCAACTCTTTTAAAAATCCCTTTAAATCCCTAAAATCAATCAAAATCTCTTAGCATCCCTTAAAATTTTTTTTACATCCTTTAGTTTTCATATGCCTTAAAATTTCTTAAAATTCCTTAAAATTTTGGGAACTTTGGAAACTTTCTTTTGATATTTTTATTCCAATAAACGTAAAAAAAAATATCGTCAGACTAAACGTCTGAAGCTTCAACCCGATTTTCATATCTTGTGCAGAATCATAATAATAATTTTCGAATACGAATGAAGTACTATGAATTAGAAAATTAGCCTTTTTAAAGTTGAAAAATATTGAAAAGTGAGAAAATGCGCATCATGCAGAATTTTAAATTAATTGTTCTTACAACAGTGTTAAAGTAGTCAAAAGGATCGAAGTACTGCTGATCCTCATCAAGATTGGATGGAGGACAAGGGTAGAACGCTTGAGAAGGTCTATCACAAATAATAAAAATATGTAAACTCTAAACATTTTACATTTGTATTCTCTTATATTTTGTATTTTTTGAAGCATGAAGGAAAATATCCTCTCCATTTTCAATAGAGAAAAATTTACCTGGGTTGACTCCTTCGTTCCTTGAACTTGGTCATAAGTCTCGAAAATTCCTCCCACTCTTTATCAACTTCTTCCTCTGTCCCTTCTGGATGAATGTGAAGAAGATTTTCCTCCCTATTTTCCTTCTTTGACGTCTGACTCGCCATTTTCGTTTTTTTTTTACACAAGTTAAAGAAAAAACTCTTTTTTGTCTTATATTGAATTGACCTCAATGTCTATTATCACGTTACATACTTCGTTATCACTCTACCACAATCTTATGAACTTAGAACTGGCTTAGAACTGCTTAGAACCTAAGGCTCAAGCTGAATAGAAAATTCAACTTAAAAGAAACATTAAATAAAAAGGAAATAATTTTATTGAAAATATTTTCGACATTGAGGAAGTACGGTAGAGTAATAAGGCAACTGAAACTGGATTCTGAACTGGCACTTCCTGGAGAGGGACTTCCGGTCCTGCATCTTAGAGCTAAGAGAAGGCTAATGTCGATATATCGGATTCGAGACTCTCGGTGGTACAAGAGGAGGAGGAAACTCTCTCTCGGCCAAATTGATTTGATATTTTTTCGATTGTGATAGTAATAGAGTGTGCAAAAATGCGTCGAACGCAATAATGAGTTGCGTTTGTAAAAATTAGCCACACGCCATTGTCACTGGAGTCACTGAGTCACGCACTGAATGGAGACTGGCAGACCTCAGGCAGTGAAGCCTGTGGGTCAATTTATAAACTCATTAGCCTCACCATTACGAGCAAGCAATTTTCTCTTACGATTCAAATTGTTAGGCGAGTATGAGCGAACACCCCAAATCGCGATTTGAAATGCTGAAAAATAGGAGGTGAAGCTGACGAATGCTGGAGGGCAAAGATATTGACTCGAATTTGATCGTGTTTAATCGTCTTTCTGACCGAGTCAAGAGTGATAATTCGATTAGTGAATTTAACTGCATATAAGAGTGAATTACAATTTATCATACATTATTCTTTTTAATTTCTCTATTCATGATTGAAAAGTTCTGAACGTTCAAATGAACGAATTTTTGTATTGATTGTATTTATAACTATAAAAAGTTTTTAAGTATTGATTCATTTACATTGAAAATAATAAAGAATGAAATAAGCTTGTAATCCTGATTATTATTTTTAGTTGGCAAAATATTTCTGGATAAAATATAATTTGAAAAAAATATTTCGTTCATTTGAACGTTTGCAACTTTACTCACCTCCCAGTGGGCACAAAATTTGGCGACGTCTTTACGACATCGTTACGACATTTTTACGAC
>CAJFCP010000069.1:2880989-2908302 GCA_904066005.1 Synergus itoensis | reverse complement strand
AATCTCCTTTTGAAAGATGATATTTTAAAACTTAAAAGATTTTAAAACTTTAAAGATTGATAAGGAACAATTTTTGAGGCAATATTCTTCAATTTGCTGAACATTACATACCTTCCTTCGAAGGTAATCCATAATTGTATTGAACAACTTGGTGAAAATTTGAAGCGGTCTTCTTTAATGCCCAAGAACTACTAAGATACCCTATGAGGTTCCTCAGAAAAATTATTGTATGATAGTAATAAATATCTTAGTTTGTTTTTTGTCAACGTTGTTAACAGATTAAACATCTACCGAATGAAAACGGTATCGAGAGATAATCCTAAAGATGCCGCCGCGTGAATTTACTATGATTGTGACGCAGATACTAGTAAAAATATAAGAAACTGATCTCACGTTGGAGGTAAATAAATTATAAATATTTCCTTTTATTTTTAAGAAAGGTTACAGCTAGACAAACTTTCCTCTTACGTGAAAGGCAGAGAAATTGCGAATATTACATTAATGATGAAGCTCTCAGAAGATAAAATGAATCATGTCATAAGTTTAACTTCTTCCATGAATGGACGTCATTAAGTAATTAAATTTGACTTTTAGAACATGAATATATATGAAGAAACAGGCCTGTATTATACTTCAGTTAATAAATACCCAAGCTACTTTTTTACGAGTAATAAATTCTTAAATGGTCAGCTCTGACAATAGTAAAAAAAATGTGCCCACTACTCTTATGATTTGGTATTTTCTGCCTTAAAAATTGAATCTCGTTGAACCTATGGGTTCCATGACCCCACGTGGGATTAGTGCAGTGAATTAGTTAATGTGAGTCACATGGAGCAACGATGAATTACAGAGGCTCAAATGCATAAAGAGAGTGATTGCTTTTTGGACAGATCGTTTGTTCAATTAAGCTTTCTTCCTCTTTAGGTTCACTAATCGAATTATCTACATTTCATGAACTCCACTTACCATATTATTGTTCTTAAAATGATTTTAATTCAGTATCAATTAGTATTAGTCAGGGAGGCGATTTGGCGGATCATTTCGCTAATCTGATTAGTATTTAATTTAGTATAATTTAGTACCACTATCAAAACTTTCTGTGTTTCTTCAAATAATTTAGAGGACAATTTGGTAAACTAAAGAATTAAAAATGGAAGCACAAGTAATAATATGTATATAATTCCTATATAATTCTTTACATAATTATTAATTTCACATGTATTTATTATAAGTTTATTAACGCTTATCAAATCAAAAAATCCCAAAAATAATAATAATGCATTGGTCAGCTGAAAGATAAGAGTTCGCGACCGAGACTGCTGATAACATTTGAACTCATTATAAGAACATTTTATTTAGTCTTCCAATTATTCTCAAACAAAATATTAGAAATTTCAAGTTAAGCCTTTTTTAAAAAATATTTAAAAGTGAAAAACATATTCATAATCAGTAGAAAAAGTATTTTTTCTTTCAGGGAATGAGAGATTATCAATATTTCATTTCTTTTTAAATAACTACTTCTATTGTTCTTTTCTCTTGATAAAGATAATCCGGCTGTTTACTCGCACTTTCTTGAGATAAAATTGTACGTCAGACATCCTATGGACTCGCATTTTAAATTAGGTTACGACTCACCCCGATACTTGTTTTGTCGGATATTAAAAGCAATTCCTTATCATTTTGTTCGCAATTTGATTCTAATCGAATAAGTTAATATCTCATCCAAATAGCACCTATATTTTATTGTCAATTCGACAAATGAATTTGAATTTTCAGTTAAAGGGTTTTCAAGTGTTTGGAAATATAAAAAAAAATAATTTCGAGAAATAATTGCTTTTTATTTACTTTTTTCGTTCTTTAAAAATTTTTATGAATTTAATAGTTGCTACTTTCAAAGTGGAACGACTTTGTGTGCTCAACCTTGTAATTGACTTTATTATGGTAACACCAGGTAACACTTAATACGAGGTATATAAGACATACATATAAATATTGAATAGATGGTGTTGGCATTCAAAAGTATGTTCGAAGGTCTAAAATAAAAGAAGAAATTTATTGTACAGATAAAATAATATAATATAGTAAATAACAATTTTTTATTAATTTAGGTATTGTAAAGATATCATAAAAATAATTTTCATATCAAATTGAAACTTCAAAAAAGGTCAAATCAAATGCCTTACTTTTGACTATATTCCAATTAGAAAGATAATTCCAGAAGTGATCGTAAGTTTGTCTTTAAATTGCAAAGAATTATTTGCATAACAATTTTAATTGGTAATTTATTCTCGGATAAAGTCTAGCGTTTTACACATTTTTGCATTTTTAATGAGAAATAGGATAGAATAAGTCGATTTTTATCACAGAAACAGAATTCCTTCACATTTGTTTTGCTATGCGTAAAGAAGCATTAATAAAGGAGTTGAATAAACTTTGTTATGTAAATTGCATTGTACTTAGATGTAATTTTAAGATTTTTACAAGATTTTATTTCTGTTTATAAAAAATCACATCAACAAATGTTAGGTATACAAAGTGAGATAATCTTATCATTACATCATAAATGCAACTATTACATCAAGAAATTGAGACTTCAAGAATTGAATGTAAAATTACTTTTTCAATGAACAAGTTAAGGTTCTTATGAGAAGTCAATTTTATGTTAGTTGACTATGATCGAAGACTCGAAAACGTAAAACAAAAGTGTGAACTTTGACGCTGCACTTCCGTCAAAAGTGGCAGCCGTGTATAGTGAATAGCATTGCAGAGACAGAAACATAGTCGAGATTTAACGTGCAAATCCAAGGTCGTCATCTTCACTAATGATCGAACCGCAAATCGTTGTTACATCAGACGAATCTCGTTTCCATCTTTATTAGATTATTCGCAAATCCGATCACCGATATAATATTATAAAATGAATATTGTCACATCGTCTTTCAAATATTGCACATATTTATAATATTGAAAAGTATTAAAACTAAAATTTCCTCATTTGAATATCAAGTAATATTAATATATTTGCATATCTGATGAAAAACAATTTTGTTACAATATCGTACAAATTTTATAAAAAATTTTCAATCACCATTATGACATAATTTAGGTACCAGCTTCATAGGCTCAACCCCCATTTTCTTTGCGAATTCTTCTGCATGCTTAAGCTGGTTCTCATGATATTGAATTCCACCATTCTTATCGACTTTGCCCATAGAAATTCTCTCTGGATCTCCAGCCACCAAAACATATTTATCTCCACTTTTTGGAAGTTCCCTCAGCTGCTGAAGAAGATTTCCTAATCTGTCCTTCGATCCGGGAGCAAAGACTTCTGGATTAATTGCAATAAAGCAATGCCCCAAATTTGCAATTCTCTCACTCTTTTTCCATTGTCTAATATTCGGGCCATATTCACTCCCACTGAGTATTCCACAGAGGACTTCAACCATTAAAGCGAGACCGTATCCTTTATACCCGGAATGTTCTTCTGATCCACCAAGTGGCATTAAAAGAGCATTTTCAAAAGCAACTTTTGGATCAGTTGTGGTTTTTCCATCAGAACCTAGGGCCCAACCGTCAGGGATTTCATCACCCTTTCGCATTGCTAGTTCAATTTTTCCCAATGCTACTGCAGTTGTTGCCATGTCTAGGACAACTTGATCATCACAAGATGCTCCCATTCCTAGTGATAAAGGATTTGTACCAAGAGCAGATTTAGAACTTCTAGTGGGAGCCATCAAGGGGCTTGTGTTGGTACACGTAAAACCAATCATATTCTTTTCGATAGCCATGAGAGTATAATATCCACAAATTCCATAATGATTGGAACACCTGGCAGCCACAATTCCTATACCAAATTCCTCGGCCTTCCTGATTGCTAATTCCATGCAGAACTTTCCAACTACTTGGCCTAGAGCATTATTCCCATTCACAAGAGCTGTTGCCTGCGAAAGAAATGACTTCATCGATTTGGTTCGTTTCAACATTTTATTTACTCTTTTTTGATAAGCTTTCAAAAACATGAAAACCTTATTCGTCAAGAAAAAATGAATTGAGTTAAAAATATTAGACAAAATGAAAAACATTCCAAAGAATATCAAGAATTCTAAAATCGGTGAATCTGACCTGGAAATCGCTGATGACTTCCGGTTTTCCTGCAGGATCCGTGAGTCTGGTGTTGATTTCGTGGACATACATTGTCATTCTATTTAATCCATGACTAAAGTGACCTCTGTAATCAGCGTACATTAAGTGATGAGCTACAGTCTCAGCATCCTCGGGAGTTGTTCCAACTTTACACATGCAGTCGTTGATAAATCTTATAACTTCTTCTTTAGGGACGACCATTTCACAACTTTTGCTTGATGTCGCCATTCCGTGAAAGGAATGATTTTGATTTTTTTCCAAGAATTTTGAAAACCTCAGACAACTCACCGGAGAAAGTGATTGTTTCTCCAGTACGTTTTTCAGCGAACTAACGCTATTTATGCTCTTCAATATGTGTCTGAGAGCCATGACGGGAGTCAACCTAATTAACAATGTTTACGATGTAGATTACGCCGTTATGATTGAATAAATTTTGTAGACAGGAGATGAGAAAACAAGTGCAAAAATGTGCACAGGAGTTATACTCAAAGCGACTAGACTATCGGTGAACCGAATACACTCGATGGTATACAATAACTGAACACAATTTGTAACTCTTAAGTATTCATGGGAGATAGCGACACATGTTCTATGTCGATAGACTTTGTTTGATAAAGCTTGATATGACAGAAGCATGATTTGATAAGAGATAATAAATTGTATACTTTAAAATTACTTTTTTCAATGTTGGTACCAAAGCGAAAATATCAGGCTGGCCATTCAAATCTCTGCGAAAAATTTCTGGAATTTTCTTTTTCTGAAGGTTTTCACATAATTTTCAACGTTTTTATGCAATTTTAATCCTTAATTTGAAATGTCAAATTATTGAATTCCAAATTTTTTTTCTTATCTACATCAGAAAAAAAATCTGCGAAATTGAGCATTCAAAATTTTATATATAACCTTTTTTTTATTTTATACCAGATAAAAATATATTGGTACAATCCATACAATATTTATTTAGCACGTACCGAATAATTTTTCTCTGGTTATAGTCTTTACACATTGTGCAAATTTTGTTTCCAAGGTTAGGATTACTGATAATTTTTTTTTTTTATAAATGACATCCAAAAAGTAGACCTTCAATTTAGAAAAATAATGGTTTACTTAAAAATTGAAAAACATTGTGAAAAACATCTAACATATTTTTTTATAACTGGACATTTAATTTAATATTTTCAATGATTTAATTACTAAGTTATTGTTTTAAAAAAAAACTTTCATTTTATGAACGCTCAAACTCTAAAGTAAACGGGTACTTGGCTTTGATACTTTGCTTTTTCCTATACTATTTCGCTGAAGTTGCACATCCAGTTTTCTACAGAAATAATTTACAGATTAAAAAATATACAGCCAGAAAAATATTTCTGACCATAATATTTATTTATTTTTTTTTTTTCTAGAAAAGTTTGTTTTAATGCCTCATCTACTTATCATATCAAACTTCATATTAATATTAACATTATCCTTTTCGTATGTTTTTTTTATATTGATGGTGTTATTAAAAGTAAATCTTTATAATTTTTCTGAAAAAAGAGATTTATCGTACTTTTATCGTAATTATCAGCAAAATTATAGTTTTGAATTGCATAACTTACACGTGATTACAAAGTGAAAATCAAATTAGAGGTCATTGCATCTTTACAGGAACATCTTCGCACGCCTTTCAGTTCTTGTAAATTGATTTGACCTTGTAGATCGAATCAAGATTGATAATTACTCTGTAAATAATAAACACTCATTCATCGAGCAATTCTAAAATTCACGTACACGGTTCTAGTCGCACTGATTTAATTTTGGCTTCGGAAATTAAGATTCATATATTATAGACATATTGAAGACATATATTGAAGACATTTATGTTTTGAGCGCGAGTTTCAAATTAGATGTACAAAATGAATAATGTTAAATTAGAAAATTTTATGAAGATTTTTGTATTTAATAATCACGTGTCAAAATTATTGAAAAAGGCGATTCTGTTGATGAAGAAGAAGCTTTTGGTGAGTGAGATAATAATTATCTAAGAAAGAAGTATGTTGACCCATGTATTGTCAGTACACGTAATTATACGAGTCATTGTGAGACTCGCATACGTAACTTTTCTCAGTTTATACAAAAAAACATTACATCTGTTACTTTGTCATACGTATATTGCCATATTATCCAATAAATCAGAAAAATTTATCAAAGCGTTGCAAAATAGAAAAAATGGACATATACGGAGAAATATGTGAGTGTAGTTGTAATTTTTCAATTGTTTTTCTATTGTTTGCACTGATGCGAATAGAGACAATTTTTTAAAAAGTATTTAGAAGGAATATTCAGTGGGCAATTTCGGAATGCTTGATCAAGCAATTTTTATACAATAAAAAATATTTTAAAAATATTAAACGTGCGATTTTGTTCGTGATATTTAAAATGATAAATTGATAAATCCTCTTCTGCATTTCACGCTTGAATTCATTTACTATTAGAAGCAACAATGACTGTGTATCATTGCAAGAATTTACTTATAAAAACTAGTGCACTGGAAAATGTCGCAAAGAATTTAAGTCACAATCGAACGATACACACAACAACTAACATTAACCAGGAAAAAACCTTGTAAAACACCCACATGCATTATTATCGAGATTCTCTCAAGAGGAAACTGTTATCGGAAAATGGAAGGAGTCAAATCAATTATTGAAAGATTTTTTTCATACTACTTGTAATGTCAAAATTTTATATCCGTAAATAAAATATAAAGATGAAATCTTTAAATTTTAAATCTTAATTGACTACAAATTCGGAAATAACTCAAATCAAGAATAAAATCTGAAATTGAAACGAACATCGAGTTAATAACCACATATAAGTATACATAGAGAAGAGCGATATTATCGAAGTCATTAATTTTTTGCAATCATAATGTGCTTCAAACGAATTATTTTTATGAGAAAAATGGCTATGAATGCTTATCGTAAATAGAGTAGTTGGTGCGTTCCAAATTGATAAATACTTCTCGTGCAGAAATTGCTCGAGAAATAATAATTAAAATAATTTTAATTTTACCGGAAAAATACACCAGATTTGAATAATTAAGAAATTACTGATGTTCTTATTACTGTAAATAAAGAAAGATTTGCGTTTCAGCATTTAACAATTTAAAGACTTCTTTTTTCATTATTTGTATACATATTTTAAGAAAAGACGCAGATTAAAGGACAATTAAAAGATTATTACTCAATTGATATTAATTGGTCATTTCAGTTCTTACACCGTATTCTTTAGTATCATGGCATACTTGCAAGACATGTACATACTTTCACGTTTTAATTAAAACACCTTCAACGTTCCATTCTACTATTCTCGCCAAATGCTCCTCAGAGAAAAGTAGCAGGAAGTAAAACGTCAATGGAATAGTAAACATTTCTAAAATTTTCTTCGTGTAATATAACATACTTTATTGACTAAAGACATATAAATAATCATAATTATAATTCGATTAATTTTATTGAAGTAAATAAATTTTTATGGAAAATATGCATGGAAGAGCAAAATTTTTTAAGATAAATATTTTTTTAATAAAGCACTAACTATTCCTACGGAATAATCTGTAAAAATGGCCAAAATGTGTAAACTGGATTGGATACTTAGTGCCATATTGTCGAAAACAAACATTGCTTTCAAAATGTCAACAGATAAGGCAATGTTTATCGTTGGCACGTGCAAGGCGAATTAAAATTTTACTATTAACTTATCTGAATAAAATATGTGTGTTACTTTTCTGTTAAAAAAATACTTCTACTAAAACTATGTTTTTAAAAAGTTAATAGTAATTACAAACACTATTTTGATTAAGAAACCTCCCCATCGAAGAAACGATAAAATAATGTTTGCAAACGATATAGGTCAGAGTTCAATCACGATAGTGGAAACATTCACTTTATATGAACTATAGTATAAAATTCATTAATTAAGATCAATTTATTTATTTGAAAATTTTGATATTGGTATAAATCGATAATGATTTGATATATAAGCTTTTTTTAAATTCAACCATTACAGAACAAGTGTTAATTAAAAAATGTAAAAAAATGTAATATATATAAAATATATTTATTCTCAAAGAATTGAAGAGAGTAGATTTTTCACAAAATATTCTTAAATTCGTGCCTATAAAGTAATATGTAAAACTTTCGAATCTCGTTAAACTTGTAAGGTAGTAATTTTTGTAAATTACTAAAGTGATTTCGCATGAGACTTAGTCACATTATCTGTAAAACGTTTAGAGGAGCGATAAATCTTGGAAGTATGTTATGAATGGAACATAATTACAATGTGCAAAAGCATTTAGCGAGTCAGGAGTATTTTTGAAAATAAAAGTTCCATAAAGTGCTTAAATATAATCTCTTTGCTCGAGCAAGTCTTTTCCAAATATAATTCTTACAAAGGAACCGCAGAGCTTAAAATTGGAGATAATTTTCAAATTGGGTTTTGCTCAAATTCACGTGTTAACGCATTTTTTTATTGAAGGTATGTAGAATTATGAGGTTTGATATAGAAATTATATTTGCCATTTGCGCCGCTAATTTAAGATTACAGTTTTACAAAAAAAAATGATTACATTAAATTAAGCAGTTTTCTTTAAAACCGAGCGATAAGCAGGTGTATAATTTGATATAGAAATAATATCTGAAACTATTCTAGAGTATGAGCCAATTGACAATTGACATCTTTGGGACATAAAAATTGTTTGCATAGCCTTGCTTACTACTTACACATAATTAACGAACAAGTTACGTCCTTAGACGAATAGATAAGTAAATACTGGCCTTTGGGAATTTTTTCATGCAATTCAGATAAAGAATGGGAGTGAAAGAAATTCATTTTTCTCGGGAGGGAAGTTTTCTTCGCTTCTTTTTCAGATATTAACCCTTTGACTTCTGACCCTTTCCATGGTTGAAATGAAATCTTCAGAAAAATTGATTTTGCAGATGTTCATGTTTTTTGTCATTTTCGGAATTTTAGACCAATCTTTACGTAATTAATGAACATTCACTAAGGAACATTTGTTAATATTTTAATTGGAGAAATATTTCGTAAATATTAAATTAAAGATACTCTTTAAAAATCAGTTGATATACGTTTACCGCGAAAAGTTTAAAACTTAGTGTTTGCTAAGCACATGCTTTCTCTAGAACAATATATTCGCAATGAGAACTCTATTTGTGACTTGGCTCCTGTATCTAAAAATAATAATGAAAATGGGGTTCTACGGTTTCTAATAGAGTGGATGATTGTAGTTTTCATCCTCTCTCCTTACAGGAAATTAAGTACATATTAACCATCGATAAAAATAAACATTCCACATTGCGCCAATCCTGACAATGTGATTCACGATGACAGGAAGAATCTATTTAGTAAATTTATAAATGGACATTTAAATAGAAAAATAAATAAATATATAAATATAAATAAATATATAAATCGAATAAAGAAGCAAATACATAGATCAATAAACTGAAAATCAATTGAAAAATACTGACCAAGGTATTTTGGTATCCCCATGCATTTCTATCGTCTTCTCTTTCATCAGTTGACGACATTTTCACTTAAAAAATTGCAAATTCGTATAATAATTGACGTTTCACAAAGTCTTTAATCAGACTACCTCGATTTCTCACTGCTCGATTAACTAGACACTTTTTTATTGCACCCTTACGTAATTTCAACAAGTATCTTAACTGCACTTCTTCTCGAGCTTTTCCATCGACTGGAATTGTTTTTGCATTTTTTGTTATCACTGCGAGTCTTCATTAGGGAACTGTGTCTCACAGCCGAAATTTGTATGATTATTGTCCAGAAAATAGAGTTGTAATAATACACTATATCAAATATAGTCTTATCAGCACTTAGAAACTCGATTTCAGCTAAGATAATAAGATAATAGATAAGAGAATCGTATTTACTCTTCAATCAAATTTCATAATTGGCCTTGAAATTTGTATGAATACTTGATCACTGGTTTCTTCATTCCCGCCTATTAGTATTTAATTAAAATTCTATAATATTTTTAATTGATATACTTAGAAACTCTTTTTTGGAAAATCCGAGTGGGCACAAAAGTGCCCCAAGACATTTTTAGAACTAAGTCAGACTAAATAACGTTTTAAAAACGTATAGTGTCCCAAAGACGATTTTACAACATATTTTGAACTTTAGACCTTTTTAAAATGTTCAAAAAATATTTTTAGGACGTTCTAATAACATCTTTAAACTGTTTGCCCATTGGGAAGAATAGAATAATAAACGCGAACATCAAAATCAAAATAAAGATGTTATTAATTTTATTAAGTTAATTTTTCTTGCTGTTAAAAAAGTCCATTATAAGAAAAATCACAAACTTGAAAAGAAAACGCGGCAATTATTTCCTGGAGTTCTTATCATCAATAAACACTAGTTTTTTAAACACTGATAATAAATTCTGATCATGCTCACTTCTGATTTGATTTTTAATTAACTATAGAATTTAAGAGTAAGAGTTTCCGTGGAGGATTGAAGATGAACTAGAGAGATTTAAAGAATGAAAGACTATTTAAGAATTTTGTGGACCATGTAAACTGGTGGAAGGTGGTTGCCACGTGGTTTTGACCTTGAAAATATCACAAGCCCGGTTCCGAGCTTTAATAGATTTTCAGAATGATTAGATGTCACGTGGTAAAAAATCTGGGAACACTTTTCATTCAAGGAAGACGACTTTCTTAAATGTTTTCGAAATACCGGCAGGAGAGACTTTCTTGTCCCCAACCACATGATCCACTCGGCCGTCTGTCCGGTAGAACGGTCGTGAAGCGACTGATAGAGGTGCATTGAAGCTCCGTGATTTCTGCTATTTCTACGGGAAATATGAAATCTTCGCACACTTGAATTACATTATCATTTTATAATCTTAGAAAAAGGTCCAGCGATCGTCATGTTTTACTAAGAAACGTACGTGGAAATGGTGCAACTATAATCTGTAATTACTGACGCGAATTCAACTTTGAGCTGTTAAAATAAATAAAGTATATATAATCTATTTTAAATAAGCGATAATAAACATTTCAGCTCGTAAAATGCAAGTACATATAATATTACAAAAAATTTCATGAAAAATATTTCTAAACCTGATAAAATTAAATTTAATAGAGTACGTGCAGAAGATGTTCTTTATTTTATGATTATGAGTAACTTATACCTGTGAGAGAGCAATGAGAAACCATTGCTTCGTTATCACTTATACAGCAAAGCTGACTCAATACAAACAATAAAGATACTAATGAATAATGAACATAGCATTTGAAGCTTAAGATAATAATATCTGCAATGAAGGTGGCATAAAAAGTAACACTCAATTGTGCTAAACACTAAGCAGATGATCACACAACAGTTATTTTAATCACATGATTTAAATAATCCCATTAACATTTTTTGAACCCTGCTAATGAACAGAGCAAAGCCAAATACAGTTTAAGAAATCTACTGCAAATTTAGTATGGAAGGCTGTTCAATTTTTATTTTTAAATCGTTTCATGTCAAACTTATGAAATTTCAAAACATTCTCAATTAATTTTTCTCAATTTTTTCAAATAAAAATAAAAACATAATGAAACACTACGTTAAAAGTTCTTACTTTTTATTTTCCTAACAAACTTCTACAAAAATATCTTAGAATACAAAATTCGTGCTTTCATTTTACAGGAAGACTTTCCTAAAAGAATTGGCATTAAATAAAGTTTTATAATAGCTTATTTCATTTTTAGTTAAAAGCAACATAAATACAGAGTAAATTGATGAAGCACTTGATAAGCAGTTTCTCACTGTTGAGTTACATTCACGTCATCGTTGTATTTCATAAGACATTAAGTCTTCAAATTTTCAGTTTAAAAAATAGTTTGTGCCATAAATAAAAAGTTTATACATAAATCAAAGATAATTGTTGAACGGATATGGAGGAAAAATTAAAGTAAACGAAATCAAAGAAATGACATGGCTTTAAAAAAAAAAATGGAAACAGTATTTTATATATAATATATATTAAATGTAGAGTAGAACAAACCAAACCCAAGAATTTGGGAGATGCATATATAAACACGCTCTTACAAATCTTATAATTGACGATAGTTATTTCCAAGCGGAAATTCAAACAGCCATTTTGTGCTGATTTTGTGTTGTTTTAAAAACACGTCTCCTCCTCGTTAATTATAATTATTTTCATCTTAATATTACGGCATTTCATGAAAAATAAGTCTCAAAAATATTTCGATTCCTCTTATGAACTACCAATTGCATAGACTTACATTATGTAGATACAATTCGTGTTTGAAGTTACTGGTTTCTTATACCCTTACTGTCCTGAAGGAGTATCGTCACTTGATGAGCTCGGCAGACTGGAAACTAAAAACAAATGAGAAAGAATAAAAATTAGTAAATATTGCGTCAGGGAGAAATTTAAAAATAAAAGTAGAGTGCAGTTTTATCATGTATTAATATATGTTAAAATAATTACCTATAATAATAATCAGAATAACGAGAGCAATCACGCCGATGATGATCATCATTTTCAAATTCTTCCACCAGTATTTCCTCTTCAATTTTCCCGCCTGTTGCTCGAACTGGCTGGCACCCATTTGAAGTGCATCCGCTCGGTTGTTAAGTTCAGAAAGTTTTTGGTCCCGTTCTATGACTTTTTCGACATTCACTTTCATTATCCCCACGACTTCGTCGACTTTTGCTTGTGTTTGCTGTAATTTCCTCCCGGGTACATTCTGTCCATTTTTCGAACCACCCAAATCTCCATCTCCGGAATAACCACCGCCTTCCATTTTTGTTCTGAAAAGAATTTTTTTTATCAAAAAATATGAAAACCTTTCAAATGAGTCATTCATTGATACAAAATAAAGGAAATCTTGTCATTGCATTAAATTATACGTGAATACAGAAATTCCCTACTGTTATAAAAATGTATAACTTCTCCCAGTGCGGATTTTACGTTAACAGATACTTTCATAGTATTCTACATTACGTGACAGGTAATTTTAATGAAGTCCTGAAGTTTCAAATAAGAATTTCTAGAGTTAATTGTACACGCCCATAACCTCAAAAAACAGATGTTAAATGTAAGTCATACAAGCTACGAAAACCTCTAAAGTTAAGTAATAAAAAGAACATTAAAAATGAAGGCGGATTATCATACCAAAATTAACGTTATATTATTTTTAATCGTTATCAACGACCGGATATAAATTATTTTGACAGTTCATTAGACACAACCTGTAGCATTTTCATCTTGACATCAAATTATCCTGCTTACTTTGAAATACTTTAACATACGAGTACTTACGAATAATTAAATTTTTATGGAATAATACGAGGGACACCGCCTTTCTCGTGCGATTCAGGTTATTTTTCTTATTAATTACAATTATTTCTACGCTGACGAAGGCACTAACACGAAGATAAGTCACAAATAACGGAAGTGATTTAAATATGGCAACACTGTATGACGTCATGTAATAAGAAAACCTTCTTGAGGTGCAAAAAAGAAAACAAGGACTTTTTTTTACTTTTTTTTAAGGACTTTGATTTGATTTGATTAAAGTTGAAAAGATATGGTGACATAATTTAATTTTGCCAGAATCCACAAGTGTAGAGAATTTTATGATGGTTTGCATTCCTACATTATCAGCGGGGAGATAAGGAAGAAATCTACGGAAGTTAGACTGCAACCCGCGATACACGAAAATATAGAAAAAAAACTCTCATCAGGAGAGAAAATACAAATAATTTGTCAATCGAAGATCTATAAAAGAGTGACTTAACACTAAAAAAAATATTATTTTCCAAATAGATATTTTCCAAAAAGGTTAAATTTTCCAAAAAACACAATGCTGTTTTGGGTAAAATAAAATTTATTCAACACTAAATAATAAATCAAAAACAGTATTCCTCATTTTCAAAAAATTATAACTTAATTAGCATCATTTTAATTTAAAAATAGTTTTTATTATGATAATGATTAAAAAATGGAGAACATTAACAATAACTGTGCCGAACACTCTTGAAATCTACAATCATCAATAAAATTCATCCACTAACTCCGCAAATTTAAATTTTAATTGAAATTTATCTAAAATGAACTTTTACTAAAAAAATTCAATGTCTCAATATTTTATAATCAATATTTATAATTTATTTATATTGAATATTATAAACTTTTCGGAAGAAATTTAGGGCTAATTTTATGATTTACCTGACTTACGATCCATTTTCACTTCTTGACTTCAGTTTCTTGAAAACTATTGCTTTCTTTTTGCTCGGTCTAGTATATTTGGACACACTGAAGTTGCAAATAAAATATGTAGGTCTCCTACGCGATTCCCATATATCGGCGAATGATTTGCGCCAGAGCACAAGGATTTGGGCGGACCTCGTTTATTGACTCGGGGTGGCGGCGCCGGCGCACTTTTTACATCAAAAATTATCCTTTGCATTCGAGGCGTCGCTGCCAACAATTTCATTTCGATCGGTCGACTCCACCATTCTCGAGTGCATCGGGAAAAAGCGCATTTCCCAACATAAAAGTCCAACCCACTTAAAAATCATTCTTTCTCACAAGTACTAATTATCAGCCGCCGATTGTGCACTTTTACCGATTTTTTCAAATTTCGCGCGCTTTAAAGCGGCAAAACGCTTCGCGATTCGCTTTCAGTAAAGCTTCGAGGACGAGATATCGCGATATTACGCGAAGTTCCGAAGTAGCGCTTAATGCCCGACAGTGACTAGAAAATTTATCAATACCAGCGCACCTAGTTGAAGACAGGATCGCTTCGAGAGTCTGCACTACCACGACAAGCGCTAAAAACCCAAGAAAAGAAGAAAGAACATGTGAGTAAATCTACGAGGAAGTGGTGTCTTGAATTTTTTGAATTGAGTTTGCTCTGAAAATATTTTGAAACCTGCGACTTTCTCCCACGAGTGTCCACATTCACCCTATATTGGTTTCCGACTTAGCTATCGACGTTTTTCACTTTTTACCATGTCCCGCTTTCCGCGAACCTTGATTGTTCTCAATTGTTAAAAATTAGTTGAAGTGATTATTGAGGTACTCTTTTGTGAAGTTGGGGAAAAGGAAGAGGGTGACATTTTCTTATTTCAGGCAGAAACATCGATTGGTGAAGGTAGTCGGATTGGGGCACGTCTAAAGCGTGCTTTTTCCCACTTCCCACGAGATTATCGACACCGTTGATGTAATGTGAAATTTTTAGATTTTGTGCTTTTCAACTCATCTGGAGATTGTAGTTTTGGGAATTGCGAATTATAATTTATATTGAATGGCTCTTGAGGCTCTTGCAATGAGTAAACATTATCTAATTCAATTATTTAGTAGATATTTGAGGCAGTTTTGCTTTACACAATTATAACTACACATTGAAACTTTTACTAACTAATTTAGAATATTTTATTCTTTCCTAATCTTTCATAAAGAATAAATTAATTGGTAAATTACTTGACTCGACTGTTTCAATAATTTGTCTTCACTCTAGAGACGGTATATATCTAAAAGTCAAAATATTTGTCACATGGAGTAGTTCTGTTTTTAATCTTAATTCATGCATAAATTCTCTAAATTAAAGAAATGTTTTCTGCAGTAATATTGGAGATTCAGAGGCCAGTTAAATACACAGTAACCTCGGAAATTATTATTGTCAGCATGAGTGACGCAAGCACTATTAAAATTCACTGCGGACTTTAAATCACGATAATTCGGTGAAAAAAAGAGATAAGGCATTTTTAAAAAAACAGTTGAAAAACTTATGGAATTTCACTTCTAGTGGTGCCTAACAGATATATGTTTGATCTACTGAAGAGAATACAGCACGTGAGAAGTTTTTTTAAAAAATACAAAATTTTCTCAAATTTTGTACCTAGACTTCAATTTCTAGCATGACCTAGTAAAATTATTGCAAAAATCTGAAAATTATACGACATAGAGCCTAAAATCTTATCTTTGATTTAAGCCTAAAAAACTTAAAATATCTTCATGGGTTCTCATGAACCCACATAATTCACACAATTTTATAAAACCTTCCTACTTATAGAAATTCTTAAGAATATTTGATTTCTTTCTCTTTAATATTAAGAAATAAAATTGGAACATACCTATTTAGATATACAAAGTCAAACTTCTTTAACCACAAGTTTATGTAAATGGCAACCATAAAGAAGTTCCATTTTACGGCAATTTCGGTCATAAGCGGGTTGTTCATGTCGTAAAATATTTTTATAGTTAAGAGTACGTAAATACTTTTCATATATTAATTAGCTTGAAAATATTCGAAAGTAACTATGACGTATGATTTAGAAAAATTATTTATTAAAGGATATCTTCCATTCAAATACATATAAAAATATTTTCTTATTATATTGAATAGTAATAACTATGAAACAGCTGTAATTCAATTTGCTAGGATTTTGTTCCACTTATCTTGAGAATTAAAAAAAGTCTAAAAATGAAATTACGAATTTGTAAAATGTACCTTTTTTATTATCAAATAAGCAAAAGAGGATTTTATTAAAATTTTCAATTCATTGTGACCTAGTTCAATCTTTCATTAAACTTTTTATGTACCTCTATATTTTTGTGACATAATTAAATTTATATATATATATATATATATAATTTTGTTTTAAACAAAGAAAGGAACATCACAATTTCAATCCTTCAGCTTTATAACATCATATTTTTTATATATAGCTTGCAAAGAACCCTTCACGCGGTCCTTGACCTGCAAAGGGTTCAAGTGAGTAATTTTACACATGGATCTAATAATAAATGTTTTTTACTGCCTTTTTGTTTATACATGATGTATATTTTAATTTATGCATACAATTTTTATCGGATACACATTTTCTGACTAGAAACTTTGTTATATACACATTTCTGACTAGAAACTTTGTTATATAGAACAAACTGTGAAGAAGAAATAAAATGTATTCTATAGGTGGTATCGCGTCAACAGTAATAGTAATATTTTTGAGAGAAAACGTAAAAAATTCATGACAAAAGCTCAAAAGACACAGTTTAAGACGCAATTCCCCAGACCTTTGTCACGAATCGATTTTCTTGCACGAACTATCCACAGCACACAGAGGAATTTCCAATAAAGTGCAACAAAGCTGAAAGCTGTAAGTGTTATAAGTCTAGTTGAAATTCACATCATCGTAAGTGGAAAATTGGAAGATGAAATATAAAAATTATAACAAGTGCGGTAGCATATTATAATAATAAATTATTAAAATTATGAATACATGGGAAGCGCACGTACAATAATTTTTGTATATTTTTTATATACAGCTATAAATATAGCTCGATCGGGGCTATAGATTAAAGGTTATTGACTTGTGAGAAGATACAATATACTGGACTTTAAAAAATTCGATCAAGTCAGACATTTCTTCCAAAATGGGAAACAACTTTTTGAAAAGTTATATCGATCGATGTTCCATACATGTATCCAAGATTCAATTCAAGCATATATGAATATGATAGTGAGGCTCACGTTGTCTGATCTTTTTCCAATGTCTGTTACCCTTAATCTCTTACTAACAAAGTAGTGGAGTAAAACCTGAAACTTAATACTATATAGGCTATAACTATTGTGCCCGCATTTCTATATTTAGATAATCAATGGAGGACCGCATGTTTACACTAATGCATGATTTAGCACTGAAATTAAATGAAGGAGCTACTTCCTTCTCTATAAATTGTGTAGTTTCAACTTAATTACTTTCAAGTATGCGAAAAGAAATAATAAATTATCCATCAGCAATGAATATTCGCAGCAGCACAATGATCTTCTTCTTTTCACAAAAACTTTCCATAGAAAATTTTTACAACAGAAAGTCTGAACAATCAATATACCAAACCTATTGAATTTAATTCTACTAAATTATTCATTCATACAGTTTCCCGCGATTTTCATTCACAATCTCTCTGATGAATGAAATGGTTCCTCTCATAAATCTGCCAGTCATAAATTCCAAAAATCTCTTTTATTTCAACATTTGAAAATGATAAATCTGGGAAAAGCAATAACAGAGAGAATTCCGGAAATTTGCCAATCAGGGCGATCGGAAATCATTGTCATTCCCTCTTCACTCTGCGGTAAGGGCTCACGGAGAAAACTGGATATTAAACTGTAATATCTAGTTATTTAACTATGGGACGACTATCTAGATATTTAGATATAATATCTTGATATTAAAATATTGGATGTTAGAATATTTGGATTATATATTTTAATATCTGGATATTAAGTTTTAATATCAAGATATTATATCTAAATATCTAGATAGTTGTTCCATAGTTAAATAGCTAGATATTACGGTTTAATATCCAGTTTTCTCCGTGCTGGGCAATATTATGTGAAAGGTTGCTGCAGTTGCTTTCGAAAATCGATAGCTTAATCTCCATAGGATTCTTGACGGTGATGACCTTTTAGCATATTCTTATCTCTCAAGAAATTATGTTATCTGGGTTAGCTAACTAGCTCCCCGCGAGCTAGTCCGGAAATATCGGCAGAGACAGGTAAACACATCTGAAGGAAAGTCAGTAGATGGGAAATGAAGAGGTGTATCAGCTTCGGAGTTCAAACTCGTGTACGACACGCGCGTATGGGTAAAACCGGGCCGCGAACTCTGGCCTTTCGTGTCATTGGTCTCTGACACTGCACAGGCAAGGGATTATAACCCTTTCTGAGAAATCCTGGAAACCCAGGAGAACTTGTCATTTTTCCTCAACTCTCATATTCTCTCAGCGAAGTGCATACCCACGCACTTTCAGCATTATCTCGAAGAATGCATCGCCCTTTATCGACATTTTGATTTGTGCGTGATATCGCAAGTTTTCTCGTAAATTCACCGCCCACTTTTAGGGAAAATTTTTAATGTAGACCGTAAGAAAAGTTGTGACTCTCTACCCACGTGCATAATATTATTATCCGCTTTTCCCTTGTGGAAAATATGAAAGTTCGAGTGAAAATATTAGAATTCTATACTCGTATAATTTTGAAGACAAATATAAAAAAGTTTAAATTGGAAAGTATTAACAAAGTTAAAAGATGAAGTTAAAATTAATGTAAAACATAATATAAATCTAAAAGTCTAGTATGAAAATTACAAAGAATTAACAACGAGGTAAATACGGCTGACCATGCGTTTTTAATCTAAGAATATTATGAAAAATTAGTCATTTTGTCTACAATATTAATATAAAATATGTGCAACATTGATCAATTATAAAATAACAATTTTTTTCAATTTTCGTAAGAAAGAAACTTTTAAACATATTCAATATAAAAAGTACATAATGATAAATAGGAAAATATGATTTAGATTTTATTAAAATAAAAGGCACGTGATGTCGTGGCCTTTTTGAACTGATATACTCTGAAAAGGAGGTCGAAGAAAAGAGTAAAACCATAAAGAAAATTGGAAAGTATTAACAAAGTTAAAAGATGAAGTTAAAATTAAAGTAAAACATAATATAAATCTAAAAGTCTAGTTTGAAAATTACAAAGAATTAACGAGGTAAATACGGCACAAATTAAAATCCTTTACAATTAAAGCACTTCAAAGTTAAAAGCATTCGCTCTTGAAACCATTCAAATATCATGGGTGAAAATCACTTAACATTACAAAAATGTAAAAGTGTTTTAAAATTCACTTAATTTTCAAATATTGTGAATGAATATACCATTTTTAAATAAACAAGGAGTAACGTCACTATCTAACTTTATTTTTACCTAATTGTTTTCCTATATTTCTTTCTGACCCAAATGAAACTCTGATTACGATTTTTATTATTTACTATAAAGGTATGAAAACTTTAAAAAGATATTTTTTATTTACTTTTCAGGGCTACCGAGGGTGGTCTTGCACCAGATGCAGCAGGAGGTGCAGGAAGCGATGGAATCGTGGGGGGTCCAAGAACACCCCAACAGATCGCATCGCAAAAGCGGTTGCAACAAACACAAGCGCAAGTCGATGAGGTCGTCGATATTATGAAAACAAATGTCGAAAAAGTTCTCGAACGCGATCAAAAGCTCTCAGAACTTGACGACCGAGCTGGTAAGGGTTGTTTATTTAATAACTAATTTATAAAGCTCAAATTCTTATAGCGGCAAGTTGAATTTTGAATATTTTAAAGTATATATTTTTGTTCAGTAAGCATATAATATTAAATATGAAAATCGATTTACGATTATCTACGATAATTTAGCGAGAATTTTAATTATGTTAGTAGTTATTGAAAAACGTCTTCTTTCCTTTCAACCTACCACTTTCTGCAAACATCTGGTGTAGAATAGAAAATTTACCAAATTTAATTTTAATTTAATTTAAATTTCCCGATAAATTTCTATTGGTTAACTATATAATTTCGCACTGTGCCGACTCTACCAGACTGAGAAATACATAATTCTAATTTATTAAACTAATTGTAAGTTTCCTGGCCTGTATTAGTGGTCTATTTACTTGTTGCTATCAAAGACAATATTGATCTCTTTTTCCAGCTTTACTCTAGGTTTGGGTCGACTAAAAGTCGTCTCAATCAATAAATATGAGAGAATTGAATAGTCCTTATTTCGTTTTCAGTTGGCAAGACACGTCTGACTAAACCTCAATTTTACTACTGTCAGTTATGGATACTTATACATTATACTAAATTTCGAATTAATTATCTTTTTATCAAATAGTAATCCAAATAACAACTTTATATTTAAATAATATTTATTATTAATTTGCACTGTGTACTGCAAATGGCAATTAATTATTAATACTGTTTGTTATTTTCAATGCAGATTCTTTATATTTACTTAATATTATCTTATAAAATTGTGTAGAATAATAATCAGTTAGAAAGTTTAATTAATAATGTAAAAATTTGACTATTTCTTTATATAGACTTTTAAAGCCAATATTAAAGATTAATTATTCGTTTCATTATAGTTCGAATTGATTCTGAAAGTAATTACTGATTTTTTCATTAAATCATTATCTCTTCAGGGAAAACTATAATCCTCTGAAATGGAGTTATTACTCAGTCGGAATTCAATTATTGTTCATCAAAATTTTATGCAATAAAAATATATTTTATGAAACAAATGTTGCCTGTTTCAACTTTAAATCTTAAAACACTTACAATTTAAATTAAATGACCTTTAGAGCTCACGATATAAAAAAATATTTTTTCTCAGATGCACTGCAACAAGGAGCGTCACAATTTGAACAACAGGCGGGAAAACTGAAAAGGAAGTTCTGGCTACAAAACTTAAAGGTAATTTTTATAAACTGTTATAAAATTATTATGTTAATAGTATATCATCACATTTTTAAAGAACGATAGCCATAAGCAGATTTCTTTAAACATCATATCATTTACAGTATATATTTTACAGTAATTAGTTTTCTTATATAATTAATGTATTAATGATCTACTTTACAGATGATGATTATTATGGGAGTTATCGGGCTGGTAATATTAGCCGTTATTGTCGGTAAGTAATAAATCCAAAATTCTCAAAAGCCATTAGCACTAGAGTGCCTCATAAAATCCTTTGTTTTTCATTTTTTAAAACCCTAAATCTGAAATTTCTTTCTTTTGGTAGAGAAAATGATTCCCTCTTTTTTTTTCATTATTTTTTTAGTTCTAGGATAATTATTATTAAATTTTTTTTGTTCCAATAGTAAACATTATATTGTCAGCAAAGTAAATATTTCCTGAAAGTTTCATAATTAAAAAAAAGCTTTTAGGGATGAATTTGACCAATTAATTTCAACTTTATCATAAAATTGCAACCTTTCAATATTCTGTGAAAAATTAGAAAATCAAAAACAAAAGATCCCATGAGGCACCCTAATTAACACTGCCAAATAATTGTTCGATGTCGAGAACTAAATGTTATGTGTACGTCGATGTATCTCGCCGTACTTTTAAACGACAGATTCAGGATCAAGTTTATTATATTTAAAAGCAAAATATTCTTGCTTTTAGTAAATTAAAAAATTTTCATTAAAAATTTTCCTTAAATTAATTCTGAAGACTGTATGTAACTACATATATACATATAAATAGTTAATACGAAAAAATTGTAAATTCTCTCATGAATATTTTTATTATCATGAAATTAATAAAACATAAATTGTTTTAAAACACTACAGACAGTTGACAACTATATTTATATATACCAAAAGTTATGAGTGTAGAAATTAAACATTGGGAATTAAGTACAGGGCTATACTTAAATTTCCATAATAACTTTCTTAAGGCATTTTAAGACACTGTGAGCTAAAAATTATTTTTGGGACTTTCTCTGATATGTTAATCGCCTGAATTTGTCGTTTTTGCTATCACTCTTTCTAATCTAAACAGATCTGAGATTTTACAAAAATAGGGTGGATAGGCCCTAGGTTGATGAGAATCTCAGACCTGCACCTTTTGTGCTCATATAAAGGACACCAAATGTCATGTAAAAAATAATGTGCTGCTAATAATTGCATATTTACGAAAAAGGTAAAATTAATTTCCATGGTTTTAATTAAAAAACCATACCCGTACTATACCCATTTTGAGAGATAAATCTTACACTCAGAATTTTTATTACGAAAAGAAAGCAAGTGTACAGAAAAAGCAGAGAAAAATATTAATCTCAGTCCTTTAGAAACTTTTATTACGATAGAATGGAAAAAAAATGTTTGAGTCCTAGAAACCAACTTTAGGAATTAATTGGTACTCAATTATGAAACAATTTTTAAATTCTCATACAATATTTGATTTTTTTAAACTGGGACCTAAAGTGATTAGAATTTTGAACTGTAAACTTTAAAAAAATGTTTAAAAAAATATATATTCATAAAGTTGACTATATACAAAACGTTTAATTAAATTAGTATTCAATTTATGTAAATTAAAAATTTTAATTTCGAACTGTACAAATTATGTTAGAGACCCTGTTTAGAACAATGCACAACTTGAGTTAAAGACAAAGATAAATTGCCATTGAATTATGTATTTTGGACTTCTAACGATATAATTCGCTTGAAATAAAATTCTAACGTTTAACTTTCTATGTTTCTATTTTCATCCAGCGAACTTCATGTAGGTGTGCCGTTTGGTAGAAGAAATTTGTTGTGTGAGTGAGTCAGGTAGCAAAAACGCGATATTGTGTATCTATGTAGGCTGTTGAAAAACTTGAACTGCGATTTTCCTGATTTTCTTTTGGATTTGTTTTGCTGAAAAGCATTTTTTAGGAAACACTTGATCGATGTTACTATACTTGTGTCTGTATAGGTTTGCTAATGTATGTTGCTATCTGTCTGTACTCTATAAACGAATTACCCTTCTTTACTTCTAATATGCTCTCTTTGCTTATGAAGAATTTTATTTCTAACAATGAATTATTGATATTTACAAGAATTATTTTATTGGATTTTCATAATCAAGGAGAAGCATACTTTCTTTTGCTGAGAACTGAAAGCCGTATACATACTGTATTTTTTAACATTCATTTCAAAAATATTTTCTATACTTGTATTCTTGATAAAATGATTGAAAAATACAGGTTTTTTATTATACGAAAAACCGAAATCATTAAAAAATCAGCGCAAAGAACAGTGCTTCCGAATCTTTCTATAATTAAAATGTTGTTATGTGTCTGTCTGTCTGTCTGTTGTACTCTCGTGGTTCCCTGTTTTCCGAAGCTGGTCCCAAGAGATATGAAAAATATTGTGTGTGCCTTCAATGTTTCGACAGGTCTTTTAATTTTTTCTTGCTGTTTCAAGAAAAATCTAAATTGGTTTGTGGAGGCATCGAAAAAAAATGATTTTTTTTTGTTATCACGTTTAAAGAATTGGATAAACTTTGAGTATTTTGAGCCAATAAAATCATTATTAATCTAATAAAATCACAGCATATAAACATATATGAAAACCTTTAACAACGCACAACACAACAATGTCTTTTCGACATTTTATTTCGATATTTCCACTCTCTGATTCTACTTAAGTACGGTAAGCTTACATTATATATTTTTGCATAACATCAATTTTACTCTTTTTCTCTTTATCTTTCTCTTTCTCTTTCTCTTTCTCTTTCTCTTTCTCTTTCTCTTCCTCTTTTTTCTTATTATTATACGACTTCGACAACTTTGAGGATTTCTTTTCCTTTCTCTAAAAATGTGATGGAAAATTGTTTTATAAAATTTTAAGGGGATGAGCCATGTCATTATTTGATGGGTGTCATCGCATAAAGCCCTAATTGCCAAAATTTTAAAATTTCCTTTTATTTTGTTTTAATTGCAACCTTTATCGAAAAATCATACCAGATTAAAAAAATAAAGTGTACTAAATATATCTCTTCCTTCAATTCGAATATTTAGGTAAAATATTTAAACTAAAATAAATCACCATCTTTGATTTTGCATGTTTCTTTCTCTATCGATTTAATCTTTCTACTTACTACATATCTATAATACGGAACAAGTCTACAAAAACTCTAAAAACACACTTATATATTATATTATATATTTCATATATATAATTATATTATAACAATATAATATAAAAACCAATTTACAAAGATTTAATCTGGGACGATCTTCATGCTTCCATTAGCCTGACTTTTTCAGTAATCTGTAAAATTGCATGGCTTAAATTGAAACTTTGAAAACTCGATATATCGTTGCTTGCAATTTGTACATTTTATGGTATGTGCCTTTTCGCATAGAATGTCAATTCCGCTCTATTTTATTTAGCAGTGTAAAAAATGCATGTACCTACGAATTATTTTCGAATTATTTTATATAATATTACATTTATAAAAATCAAGTAAGTATGTTTTCAAATTAAGTGGTTTTCACAGATAAATATTATACGTATTTGTAATAGTTTAGTCAGATGGAAGATTGCACGCAATCAATGATAGTGTAGCTTAGAAATATAAAACTTAAATAAACTTTTGGATTTTATGTAGAACACAAATTTAAATTGTCTCCAAAAAAATATTCTCATTCACGGGCTCTTATCAATCGATTTTGTCATGCATGAGTGATAATGATAAATTAGCTATCTTTCTCTAAAAAAATTAGTACGATTCTTCACTGAAGATTATTCTTCGTCTAAAATCTCTGGAAATACCTTCTTTTCAGGGAGTATCACAGGGGGAAGTGACAGCAAATCCGACGCTCATCAACAATTGTCAGAACCCAATCAAAGCCGGTAAATTTGGCAACAATTTGAATCACCAAGAAATTAAGAAGCAATGCATCCATAATCGTACCACACCAAATGGATGTGCAATTAATAATGTGGATTATAAAGAAAAAAAATCCTTTATAATTGGCTTTTATATTCAAGATCTTGATTCAAATGTTCGATCCTAAATGTAAAAAAAAAAATTGAGGACAGAAAGGAAAAGAAGATTGGAAAAGAAGACTTTTTCTTGATGGAATTTCCTCCTCGATGTCTCGTCGAGAAACATTTTTCCAGCACAACGATGTGGATCAATTTTGTAAAATTGATCCTTATGTTTGGAATCACATTGAAGTTCTTCCAGCGTGAATATCGGAAGCTTGTTAATTCTTCAATGTTCGAGTGCACTGCATTTTCGAAGACTTTCACTTGAAGGAAAAAAATATTTAAATTGAAATTTCAAATTAAATTTCTTTATTAAGTATAAATGTTTACAAAATGAAGTATAATTTCTAAAAGTATTTCTTTGACGTTATTTATAAAATTTCAAGCACTCCAAGAATATTCTTTTATCGAAAGAAGCTTCTCAAATTTTATTGTCTTCGCTCAATGGGAGAACTTGTATAAATGTCAACTGGAAATTTTTCTGTGCTGAGATTAGCTGTTATATACATTTATATAACACTCTTATTCACGAACTGTAACAATTATATAACAGTTGTATCATATTTGACTAAACAATATTTGCTGGTCATGTAAGCGAGGAAAAATGAAATTAAAACTATTGTATCAATTTTCACTGTGTTCAGTCAATATATTATATCATAAAATAATATGTATTCAAGATTAGAATAATAATAATATCTTAATAATCGTTATCAGAATAAAACTGACTTCAACTCTCGTTAATTTGATGTTCAATAAATCATTATTTTACGAGCCATTATTCTAAAAAGGTCGTAAAATGAATTTTACATCATAAATTAGAATTTCCACAAGACATAATTATAAATTGCATTTAGATATAATTGAACACTAATAATTTCTATAAATCGATATCTTATTAAAAACCTTAACTGATACAACAGTTTTGATAATCATTTTTCGTTGCTTCCACCAGAAGAAACTTATCCTAATCATAAACTAAAAAGTTTCTCTCATCAGTCGAATCTGGAAAAGGAAAATGATAGGGAAAATTGTAAAGATGCGGAGTATACAAGATGTTCGTAAAATTGATCAGTTTTGACGAATGAGAAGATTTGGAAATATAAAACAAAAAATTCATCTGGGGATTTTCTCTTTCGATTCTATGTGTTTTTCTATATTTAAAAATTTTTAATCTCCTCTCGGTGGTTCTTAATTTTTTATAGATTTACGTATCAACAAATGGATGATAAATATATAAACTTTTATTAGATAAGAGGGGTGCAATAGACTGTTTTTAAAAAATGCTTACAGAAATAATACGTAAATTATTCGTAAATATAATGTAATGATATTGTACACTGGTGTATATGTGAAAAATTTCGTCGTAACCGATCACAACTTTTACGAACAGCATGTATAGAACATTTAGGACGAGATACATATAATTATATCTAGAAATGTTTTATGGCTTAAAATTTATCTACCAATGTTATACATAATGAAGATAAAATAAAAGACGAGAAGGGTATGATAACTTTAAGAGACGATGATAATATATTGATAAAACAAAGTGACACCCGAACACCTGCGCTTTGACGAATATATACAGGTATATTATGCATCAAAGAGGAGAAGTGGAACTTTTTCGATGAGTGTATTGAAAATATACACGGATCGACAAAGTCCCTCTTTCCCATGATACATACGATATTTTATATAACAAAAGGCATTGGTGTAGTTGTTTTTCATG
>CAJFCP010000069.1:2853630-2880889 GCA_904066005.1 Synergus itoensis | reverse complement strand
TATGAGCTGAAAAGAGGTATTTTAGATTCGCTCCAGGCATGAAAAACGGCCATATGCATGCTTGTGTTATATAAACGATTATTATAACTTCCACGCGAACATTATGTAGATGGTTGTAAAAAAATGAGAGTTATACTTATTTATCGAATAAGAGGCGTCCTATACCTTCGTGGGGGGTATTACCGGTTTAAATAATCATCATTGTTTGTTAGGAGATTGTCATTGTCATTGGCTGTACAATTAGCACCTGAAGCTGAATTATCCGCAATGTAAGAAATAAACTATGGCGACGAGCCGATTTAAAACATGAATCGATCATTTTCAGTTTACAGCTGACCATGCGTTTTTAATCTAAGAATGTTATGAAAAATTAGTCATTTTGTCTACAATATTAATATAAAATATGTGCAACATTGATCAATTATAAAATAACAATTTTTTTCAATTTTCGTAAGAAAGAAACTTTTAAACATATTCAATATAAAAAGTACATAATGATAAATAGGAAAATATGATTTAGATTTTATTAAAATAAAAGGCACGTGATGTCGTGGCCTTTTTGAACTGATATACTCTGAAAAGGAGGTCGAAGAGAAGAGTAAAACCATAAAGAAAATTGGATTTTTCTAGTCATAATAATGCTCAAATTATCAAAGGTAAGGGTATCATTTTAAAAAATAATGAATTTGCATGTCTACTGAATTTCCTGCATGTTTTCTTCTCAATATTTTTCAGTCCTAATCTACATATTATTTTTATTACTTTTACTCGTAATTTATTTTCTTGTATATCTATTATATTTATCTACTTTCAGTCGTCAAGTGTGTGAAGAAGAAACTTTATTCATATTATAAAAATAAGTGAAATCAAATTGAAGAAATTGATGTACTTTTGTAATATGATTTTCAAGCTTAATTTCTATTTCTGGCATTTTCATATCAATAAAAGTAATGAATTTGTTATATATTCTTAGAATTCGAGTATATCACAATTTAATTATTTCTGTTGCAAATTATAACCGTTTGGAACTTTAAATGCGACCGCAAAAGAAGAAATGTGTTTGAAAACTCAAACTTTGACCTACTTTTTCTGTTTTATTAAATTAAAAATACCTCCCAACAGTCACTCTGGAACAATAACATTAAATGTTCTCGACAGACAGATAACATCACACGAGAATTTACTAAAAATATATATCATGTAACTCGAAACAGCGCAACCATAATATACATGAAGTTTGCCTCTCAAGAAAGTTTATTGCGCAAGAAATTTTATAAATATTATACCAAATATATAATATACAACATATACAAAGTACAGCATGGTTCTCAAATATCCTCAAGTCAACAATGAATTCAATGTGCCGTATAACAATTAGTTTTAAGCATTTACTTTTCCCCGCTTTTTTATTTTCCCAACTAATATATTGTTCAATGTTTTACATTTCTGTGGCGTTTTCCTAATTATGTAAATGGATATCTCGAAATTTGTTCTGTTAAATTCCAATGTTCAATGTTATATTAGTATTTCTATACTGTGTTTTCCTTGTAAAACTGAAATCCTCTTATAGCATAAGTATATTAATTTAATGACACTATTTACAGTGTATTTCGCTCTCTAATGGCATTTGTAATGTTATATAATTTACAAGTATTTTATCAGTAATATTTTTGCACAATAATGTGACAAAATATTTCTGATTCTAACTTAACTGTCTATTAATCTATATTTAGTGGTGTCCGAATTTACCCCACATGTTCAAAGTTGCCCATTTTCCAGTAATTTATTTCTTATTCTAAAATATGAGAAAACAAAAAACAAAAACTTGTCATGCCCTTTACTATTGAATTCAAAAATTCTAATTTAATATAATTAATTGTGTTTTGTTTTTATTCACAGCCAAGTTTATGCCGGATACACCACAAGTTCCACAACAACCTATGTATAATAATTATCCACCACCTCCACCACAACCTGGTCCAGTTCCAGTTGCAGAAAACTCAGGAGCTCCACAATCACCACCAAAATCTGCTTTTGTTGGCTCCATAAATTTTGAACATGGACTTCGCAGTCTCATCTAAAATTTCAATCAGTGAAGCTGACAAAATAATGATCGTCAATCGACGCCAAAATTTTCATCGAGAAAGAGAAACTATAACTTTTCCTCATTTTGGACTCCACATTATTTAATTTTTTCCAAACAGATGTTTCAGTCTCAGGGTACTCAAAATTTGTTTTATTTCTTTACCATAAAAAATTAAATTCAAATGTCTAAGAGTTAGATACAAATAGAAATGTAATTTTAATTCATTGATTAATTTGTAGGATCGCTTCTAAGAACAAACTGCTCTGTAAGGAAAGATAAAGTTTAGATATTTTATCATGTTGGGAAGTTTGCTCTTTTATCCTAATTTTTTGTCTGCGTTCCATCAAATCAAACAAAATTATCTTTAAATTAATGTATGTATAAACTTTTATCAATTTAAAAATAAGATAGTTCAATTCAAAATTTGTTTTAAAAGAAAGTCTAAAATATAAACAAAATGACGTAGCGTTTAAAACATCAATATTGGTTTTTATTGATCAAAGAACCATTTGTTTAAATAAAAAAACGTTCCAAATGAAATATTTAACTTCAAATGCAATAAATCTGAATATGAAAGTTATTCTTGATTTTGTCCATCTTGGGCAGCTAGCATGCAAATAAAAAAACTACTGTTCATCTGTAGAGGTACATAAATATACGTACTCAGCCGTATATTATTGTACGTGTATATAATAAATTACGAATCGTCAATGTAATATAACTCAGTTATACGTATTCCGCTATTACAAACCAAAAGTAAATTATAGAAATAAAAATAATATCTAAAATATACGATTTAGAAAAAGAAACAAGGAGAAATAAAATAAATACGATCAGTAGAGTTGAGACTAAAAAAATGCATTTAGTTAATTAAAAATCTTTTAATTTATTAGCCTTTCATCAAATAGCAATATTAAATGAAATACAGTTTTGCTACTGGTCCATATGATGAATAATTAAACATTTTATTGGAATAAAGATTGAAGCTTAAGGTACTCCTTTTTTAGAAACACCAGATTCTGCTGGATCGACCTTTTAAGGTACGGATCAATAGGGTTTAGGATCTAAGAGCCATTGTAATTAAAGACAATTAGGGATAAAGAATAAAGATTGTGAAATGGCGTAGCTAAACATACTTATTACGATTATTACGATTATTAAGATTTCTTATTCAATATTTCCTTTTCTTCTTAATGTTTTCCTTTTCTAATTGCCATTCTGTGTACTTTCGAATTATTAAAAGGAGGACTTCTTAAGTTTTCCTGTAGTACTAGGCGTTTAATTATATATATATATATATAGTTTTATCTCAACTGCTAGAGAAAAGTTGTTATACTTCAAATTATAATGTATAATAAAAAAATTATTTCACTCTAGGTCTATGCAATTGAAAAGTGCTTCTGTAATGCAACATATTATTAATTGCTAACAATAATAATGTAATATTATTATGCTATAATTATAAATATACACATGACTGGGAATCTGGAGTTATTTTTACTCATATTATGACGTCATAAATTGTCATCCGAGCAAATAATTATATTATATTATATTATTATATTATAAATTGTACAGGAGTGACAATATGGCCCTGAAATTTTGGGATAGAATATCAAAAGAAGAATTGGGAAGAATATTGGGAAGAATATCAAAAATACTAGAAAACGTACGTTTTAAATTTGGCGCACTTTTTACACCTGGCAAAAGCTTCAATGCAGCCACCAGCCAGTGCAGCCGATGGTCTACCACTTCACATGATATTTTCATCAATTCGATAAAAAAAATATGTAATGATAGTATATTTAACTTCTATAGTTGCAATAAGTAATTCTACTTAAAAATATATAATTCTTATTAACTTTAAAGCCAAAAAATTGACTTATTTTGTGTTGAAATGGAGTTTATTAACACAAGTTCTTGTAAGAGCACAAATTAAATAAACTACCAGCGGTTTTAAAGCCGACTATCCATCGTTCTTGTATGAAATGTTTTTTAATTTTCATTTCGAGGGGGGAGCCCCTTTATGCCCCCCAGGCTACTTTATCGACGGCCCTGAGACTGCTCACTGACTTTCCGTTCGAGAAATTTTTCCATTGGCTGAAATTTGAGTCGCGCGCCAAATTTTGACCAATGGCAGTATTTCTCTAGCGAAAAGCCAATGTGTGCTGCCATTGGTCAAAATTTGGCGCGCGATTCAAATTTAAGCCAATGGAAGAATTTCTCGAACCGAAAGTCAGTGAGCAGTCTCAGGGCCGTCGATAAAGTAGCCTGGGGGGCATAAAGGGGCTCCCCCCTCGAAATGAAAAATAAAAAATATTTCATACAAGAACGATGGATAGTCGGCTTTAAAACCGCTGGTAGTTTATTTAATTTGTGCTGTTACAAGAACTTGTGTTAATAAACTCCATTTCAACACAAAATGTCGTAAAACATAAAATCTGAGATGGAAAGAAGAAGCGTCAAACTCGTATTCATATCTCTAGGTTGGTAGCATTTGCGGATGCGCATGCGCTCTAAGCCTCTAAACGTCATCGAATTTTATTTTTAAAGAGGTTATGTTTATTAAAAAAAGCAAGAAAAAGTGCGCTTGTTTATGCCAATAAATGTCGTATACGGTAACAAATACCGTAAAACTAATACATTTCACAATATTATTTGGCTTCGGAAATTAATATTGTTTAAATAAATAAACAGTTGTTCTAAATAAATGGATGTATATTATGTAAAATAATCAGATTATCTGTATCGCTTCTCGGTATGGGTTATGTTTTAATAGTAAAATATAATATTTCTTCATTAGAAATGATGTAAACACGAGTGCTTAAGAGTGATTTTAGTTGTTTACAATCTGGAAATACTCACAACAGATGAAATGGAAGATATCGAAAAGCCAGATTCTTCAGAAAAAGTGGAAAGTGCTCTAAAAAAAAGTGCCTCAGTGAATTCCGAAAAACACATTTCAAACGAAAAAATGTCATCTGTTCTTGAAGATACAAAATTTACTGTAAGTCAAAGTAGTTCTTCAAATGAAAATTCAAATTCCGAATCCGGAATGTCTGAAGAGAGTGAAACTGGATCAAAAGAAGATTCTCTTTCTGAGCAATCAGTCAAATCTCCAGATGCAGAACATTTTTCTCAACATACTTTTAAGGTACCAGATTCACTTATGGGCCATCGAAAAGGAAGATCTTTAAAACACGCAACAGATTCTCCAACAATCGATCCTTGCCATAGTATAGTTCCAGCAGAATGGTTTTTAGAAAAATCTGACGAAGCTCCTCCTCTAAGCCCTGAAAACTCGGAAGAGACTGACAATATGGAACGTGAGATAAGGCAAGAAAAGGATAAAAAGATACGGGAGGAAAAGGATAAACAAATTCAGATAGAAAAGGATGTACAGGCAAAAATAGAAAAAGATAAGCTGATACAGATCGAAAAGGATAAACAGATCCAGATTGAAAAGGAGAAGCAATTAAAAATTGAAAAGGAAAAACAAAGGACAGAAATTCCTTTATGCTATAAAGAACCACCATGGAGTGGCAAACCGGATCAAGAATATAAAGTAGAGGTTCTAAAATCTGGTTTAATTTTAGAAGTGATAGATTTAAGCAAGAAAAATTTTTATGTTGTTGGAAGATTACCAGTTTGTGATATTTCTCTTGCTCATCCGACGATTTCTAGATATCATGCAGTCTTTCAATATCGAAGTGAATCAAACGAGAAGGAAGAAAAAGGTTTTTACTTGTATGATTTGGGCAGTACTCATGGTACTTTTTGGAATGGGAATCGGATAAGGCCAAATATGTATGTGAGGATTAGAGGTGGACATATGATCAAATTTGGAAACAGTCAGAGGAAGTTTATTATGCAAACTCCCACAGAAGAAGAGGAAGAAGAGTCTGAACTAACTGTTACTGAGTTAAAGGTATTTATTATAATTCTTAAGTGGATCAATCATTTGCAGGAATGTTTTAAACTTTTATTGTTGAAACGTTGCGGAACTCAGTAAAATGGTCCTGAAATATTTTCTTTGATAATTTTTAGGAAAAACGAAGATTAGAACTAGAGGAACGAACTAGATTGGAGTTGGAGCGTCGCAGAGATGAGGAAATGGCAGAGAAATTGCGACTTGAAAAAGAGGAGAACGAAGGAATCGATTGGGGAATGGGTGAAGATGCAGATGAAGAAACAGATTTAACAGAAAATCCTTATGCTCAAACTAATAATGAAGAACTCTTTCTGGACGATCCAAAGAAAACTTTGCGTGGTTGGTTCGAGCGAGAAGGGCAAGAACTGCAGTATCAATCTGATGAAAAGGGAATTGGACGATTTGTATGTTGGGTTGAGTAAGTAGAAGTATTATAAATAATAATAATTCTATAATAAATTGCAGTATTTACATAATTTTAACAATTTTTTATGATACTACTCTTTTAATTTGCCCAATTTTAGATTGCCAATTGAAGATTATGTGGGAAGAACAATAAGAGCAGAGGCCATTGTAAAAGGAAAGAAGAAAGATGCAGTTGTTCAGTGCGCTTTAGAAGCTTGTAGAATTTTAGACAGACATGGACTTTTGAGACAGGCTGTTCATGGTTAGTATAACTGTCAATTGACTTTCATGCAATAATGAAAACTTAATTTATTGAAAAACAAATTTTTATCTTTGGATTTGCAGAAGGTAGAAAGCGGAAAACTCGAAACTGGGAGGAAGAAGATTTTTATGATTCCGACGAAGATAATTTCCTGGATAGAACAGGCTCAGTGGAGAAAAAACGAGAACAAAGGATGAGAATGGCTGGAAAACTGAACTCGAAAGCAGAAACATATACTTCACTCGTAAGTTTTTTTTTATACTTAAAGTAGATTTTCTTTTTATTATTACAAAAAAAGAAGTAAAAACTTACAATAGTCTATCGAATAATATCACTTACCATTTTGTATTGTATTACAGACTGAAAAGCATACGGAAATTATGAAACAAATTGCAGATATTGACAATCGTCTAAAACAATCTCAAAATGCACTAGACTTGGAATCATCTGGCTCTAATGTAGATGCATTGGACGCTTTCATGTCGAAGTTAAAGAGTACAGTAATCTTAAACAAGAGCGAAACTACTAAACTCAAAATGGACTTAGTAAAATTACGTAAAGAAGAGGAACAATTGTTGAAATTAATCGAGATTTCCAAACCGGCGAATTTACCGGCTTTGAACCCTCAAGTATCAAGTTTCGAATCGACTGGAAGTAAAGAAAAACCTACAATTAAGTCGCTTAAAGTTGAAGTAAGTATTGATAACATTTTAAAGAATACCTAACAAAAACAAATTTATATTTTAGAATCTCATTTAATTTAACTTATGTTTATTTTACAGAAAACACTTAAACAGTCCAAAACTTCAGAAAATGTTCAGAAATCAGAATCAAACATGGAGATTGAAAACGATGCTCAAAGAAGCAGTGAAGATTCTTCTTCAAAAATTAAAACTAAAATACCGAAGGAATCAAATAAAAGATCAAACGACGTGAGCAGTGATGAATTGTTAGAACTGAAGTCAAAAATTATGAAAAAGAGTGAGGAAAATAGCGAGATTAATTCGAAAGTTTTTAGTGGACAAAGTTCTGAAAGCGATGCATGTGAGCCAATGGAAAAAGAAGAGAAATGGAATAAGGATGACGAATCGGAAGAGAAAAATACTGAAGGCGAGGAGGAAGCTCTGAAGCGAAAGAAACGCAACTTGAAAAGAATTCAACAACGAGCTTCAAAAGCAGAAAAGGAGAAAATAAAAAGCTATGAAGACGAAATTCATAAGGATGATTATTGCACTTGGGTTCCACCGGAAGGACAAAGCGGAGACGGGAAAACATCACTCAACGAAAAGTTTGGATATTAAACTAGATATATTTTTAGATTTTCTTCTAACAATCAGTACAATGCTCTATAATCATTCGCGGTTCTAAAATACCTTTTTATAGCACATGCATGAATATAGCCGGCTTTCATGCCTGTGTAAAAAAGAGAAACTATCGTAGGAGTCACGGGGATGGATTTTTTTGATTCGTGTGATATTTTTAGTACCCTTTGGTGCATAATATACTATTTTATGATTTGTATATAGACATAAGTAAGTCTTAAATGAATATTGTGTAACCTAAATCATTGTTCTTATTTGTTTGAAAACGAAAGCCGTTTTATTATTTAATTTTTTTTTCAGTGACAAATTCGAAAAAAAACGACTAACGGGCGTCTATTACTCGCTCGAGTCGATAATCACCCGAAGCTACTGTTTATTGCATATTAATAGTTTATTATTTTCGTTTAATCCTTTAACTACTATTTTACATTAAATATAGTAATTTACAGTTTCGAGGTGGATTAAAATGATTTATTTCATTTGTTTCTATTAAAGATAATTAATTTTAGGTCATACTTATATTGCATATTATTATTTATTAAGAGAGATTTAAGAGGAATCTTTTAAGGATAATTGCAGTTTGAGAACTCCTTTAATTTGCAAAACTGCAAATACATTTGACATTTAAGAAACAGCAGCAGTGAGCAGCAGGCTTGAAACCATCAAGAAGAAACGTTTCTTCCTTGATCAGGCTTCAACTCTCTCTTTCTCTCTTTCATTCTCTCTCGTTTACTCAGGCTGGCAATGAACTTGCCTCTAAAGTACTAGTGTGTCCGCGACTTCGATACTGTCCAGTTCTTTCAGACAAGCCAAGCGTTTGCCACTTTCCTCAGGTGCGCATGAACGCAGAAGAACTGGAAGAAACGCAGAAGAATGTTGTTAAGATTTGCAATTTTCGTTGGTCTCAGCTCCGTTGTGGCCACTATAATATACTTCACCCCAGTACCAGGTAAGTCCCAAAAAGAAACTTTGAAAATTTATTCAAAAATCGAAATAACATACCTGACCGAACTTTCGAAGTGACATAACGAAAAACATTTCCGTGACAGTATATTCCGGTTTCGACTATGTTTCAAATAAAATATAAAGCAGATTTGAAATGATCTTGTATGGCTTTAAGAAAGCTATAATATTCATTTAAGTGAACATATTTTACTAAATTATTTCAAAATTTAAATAGAAAATTAGAGAAGTAGATATACCCTTCCCTCTCTCCCCTTTTTGAAAACATATTTCGATCTTTGACCATAAGATCTATTTTTATAAAAGTTTTTATATATTATAATAGTATTTTTGTTTTTTTGAATTTTAATTAAATTTTTTACACATAAGTCTTCAATACTCTTTTAAGTTTCAAGGTTTACGTGATTGGTGAAAGTTACTATGGATATATGGATCACGATATTTATGTTTTTATATCGTTAATGAAAGAAGCTTATCAACTTGTCACAAATAACTAAGCTACTAAACATTTACTTTGCGTTCTGCAAGGTGCAATTTTAAAAATAATATTAATAATAATATAATGAAACAGTATTCTTTTTTTTTGTATAAAAACTGAACGATGTTTAAATTACTGATTTACATTGAGGGAGGGGGGGAAGAATTGTGTGATATAATATATAAATTATATAAAATAAAAAAATATAAATTATAATATTATTAATTATATAAATTATATTTATATAAATAATAAAATATTATTATATAAATTATAATGTATAATAAATTATATTATATTATATTATATTATAATTATATTATATTATAAATTATTATGTATATAAATTTATATTATATTAAGAATTAAAATCTCACAATATTTATTTTTTAATGTAAAGCAGGTTTGTGGAGGGGATTATCGGAAATTGGGGGGATTTCCCATGTTTTTTCTTTCCCTTCTTCTTTCAAAGTGGGAGGGGGCAAACTTTTTTTGAAAGGTCAAGCAGCCATGTCCCCGGCCCTTGTTCCGCGCTCCATCACTGATCAATTAAAAATGGTCAATTAAATGGTTCAATTAAATGGCCAATTAAATAAATTAAATGGTTATTTAAAAGTAAAATAAATTTAAAATTATGATTCTACTTACAACATCAATTTCTAATATTTTCCCGCAATGCATTTTCTTATATTACATAAATATTCCTTAAATATATTCGCAGCACTTTTAAGTGAACTGTGAACTTCGCAGTTCGGTTGAGAGTGAAAGTTGCTTCACATTATAAACGATAATATCGATTTTTTATTTTCCTTGCTCAGAAGCAGAATACAGTAAAGAATACAATGGCATATTTCACTTTTGATTTCAAATTGTAATAATAAACAATTACAAACTAGGTGAAAATTGAACAGTTGCGCAATAACGGTATTTTTGCATTTTTAGAAGTAAATTTTTTTTTATTTCATATAACTTTATGAAGGAAAAAATTACTATTGTTACTATTATTTATGAAAAACAAATTACTTCTATAAAAATGCGAGATAATTTTAAATAAAAATTCATATTAAGCGACGACAGTGTAACTTCTCCAACCAAAATTTATCTACACTCTAAAGAAGAAGAAGCGCATGAAATTTGTTTTTACTTTGAAATTCGTGACTGCTAGAATGCACGATTATTGAGATATGAGTAAATCACGTTTCAGAAAGAGTAAATCATGTGAATCTCTGATGATTGCGACACGAATTCCATGATCATGTTATCCTAGACTATATCTTTCTCTTCAGAATAACGAATAGAAGATTGCTTAAATAAAGATTATATATACATATACTTTTTCCCCAAAAATATTTCTAATTAGGGTCTTTTCTCGGACCATCTCAAAATAGATATTGTATTGTTTAAAAATATAGGTTTTGTAGTATAGATCTTCAATTAAAAAGATTTTATCTGGATAGCGTGTTAGTTTAAACGCAGGAAATACGCTCACAATCAGAAAGGTCAATGACCTTCGTTCGTGATTGCATATGTAGCTTACAAGTCTGCCAGGTGTCTATTAGTATTAATAAAGGCGATATAAATTACATTCCATTGCCAAGGTTATCCCTCAATGAAAGACTTAAATTAATTCTAGTGACTCAAATCTCAAATTTGCATTTAAAAGATAAATTCTTGTTATAATATTTGCGAAACTAAGTCAACCATTGAATGAATTTCATGTTCAGAAAAGTAAAACAATTCCACTTTAATTGAAATAATTGAAAAAGCGAATCAAGAGTATGGAAGCAAAAAAGTAATTGTATAATAATTCGGGAGAAGTTTTATGTTTTCACATTTCATCCATCAATTAAAAGATTCCATGTTCATTTCTTTCAATAAATAAATACGTTATTCCATAATAGTATGTTCACTTTCTCTTTAATTGGATGAGTAAGGATTATGTTTAAATGTGTATGTTCACATTGATTTCTCGATTATGTCAATTAAACATATAACTCAAATATATGGATCGCGTAGAATGTGTATAAATATACATATTACAAAATCCTCTTCTTTCTTTATTTTCTGTGCATATATTCAGTGCATGCGTTTTATACGTTTATTTATCGTTTTAATCATCAATTATATTGCAGTTAAAATAATGCATTTACTGTAAAAATTAAAACAATGCATGTCTTATATAATTTTATTAGAGTGTCTTGCACACGGTAAACAACGTGTCAATTTTGCAGAAGAGCACTAAAGTATAAATAAGTACTAAAACTGCTATATAAATCTACTTTTACGACCAGGAACTCACTAACAGTTGTACTAAAATGTTATACTTGTGCTCAAGAAATTTGCGCCAGCAATGGAATGTTTTCCACTTTACAATTATATTTTTTCATATGCACCATGGCTAATGCGAGATAAGTTATAACTAAAATTTGGATATGGTCTCAATCGATTATATTCTAAAGAGTTAGTAAACTTGCTAATATATTTCTCAGAGAAAGCCACGGGAACAAAGCTTCATAAGTGTAATTACATCTTAGAAGTACTCACTTTCTCATTGATGATCATATAGATGTTAATACTATTATATTACCTTCCCCTATACTTTACTTGTCACTACTTTCATTAAAAATGATAATCGATTACAGTAAAACAGACGTCATAAATTATTGATGGTACGAGATATTTCTCGCCAGAACTTTCATTTAGAAAAGCTGACAAATATATTTGTTAATTTTTATTTCGTTCTATCCTGTTTAGCTTGAAAGCTGTCAATAATAATTAAAATGTAAATTTTACATTTACCTAGAACACTCTTTAATTAAGAAACGCAGAAAGCGATTTAATTTATTCCATATTAGAAATAGAATTTAAAATTAGTTTTTTTTTTAAATATTGATTATTAAAATTTATATTTCCGCTAAAGCAACGCAACTTTCGAATATAAATTGAACGTCCTGATTTATTTTTCGTCGTTGGCTGATCAAAACTATCATTATCTACTGATAAATATCTTGCAAACTGGATAAAGTGCAGGAAATTTTTAGCTTCAAATTATGATCTCTTTTTAATTTATTGACCATGTAGATAATATCAGAGCATGAAAAATTAGATATCCTGATTTATTTTTTTCTAATCAAGTCATAAATAATATTAAACTAAAAACGCCTGTTTTAAAATCATGCTAATCTTCATATATACATGTGTTTTGTTTTCCATCATAAATATTTAATAATTTTACATAATACATAATTATTTCTTTTTTATCCAATTGTTTTTGAAATCTTATTCAATAAAACAATTCGTCACACTTTTACTTTTTTTTCGTTTGTAATCAAAAAAACGAAACTAGTCAGACGCATAAAACACTATGGCGCTAAAGCTTAATGCCCTTTCACTACTTTCTTTTCATGGTCCTGTAAATTTGGCAATAATAGAAAGTAGAAGTCAATTCTATAATAGACACCAATATTTTTAAATTGAAGAGGACCCGAGGAGAGGCAAATCTCTTTTTCCATAGAGTAACACGTTTCATTTATGTTAAGCGTTTTCATCTGTGACCAGATATTGACCATCTTACAAAATCCGGCAGCTCGAGAATTTTGGAAAGTGTTTATTTTATGGAAATCATGTGGAACTAGTATTTCAAGTGATAGACATTTCCGAGGAAGCATCAAATATAACGATCTTATGTAACGCTTGTGAAACCCAAAACGCACTTTTCATTTCCATTACTAATAAAGTACCTAATGACTCTCGGAATTAATTAAAATTAATTATCAAATAGAAACTTTTATCGTAATTTTGAAATGCGAATTTTAAGATTGACCATTGAAATGATTTCGAAAATAGACAAAAGCGATTTTGAATTCAAAAGCGTTGTGAATTTAACAGTTGTGGAATTATTTGATACTGCTGTTCACTTTTATAATAGCTGAAGGGAATTATTTTGAATTAACATATTAACACTTCCATAATTTACAGAAGGAATTAAAAAACGTCACTTAAATAGGATTCAAATGCAACTGGTAGAAAAGGATAGAAAACTACATTGTTTTGGATTGAAAGCGTTGTGAATTTGACCAACTTTGAAATCAATTTAATTCATTTCAATGCACATCTTCTTACAGGGTCATTAATTTGATCTCAAAATTGGATCAAAATGAGATGAAATGTTTTGATGTCTATTTCAAAACTACTTTGTTTCAAGTGGAAAGAAACAACCCTAAAGATGTTGTGAATGAAGTTCATGTAATGCATTAATGATTTGATCCCCCAAAATGTTTTGATGTCAATTTGACAATCAAAGTGATCTGCAACGGTTTAACACCCTGAGATTGTTGAGTAAAATGGAGAATGGAATTTTGAGCTTAACACTTGAATCCAACGCTCTTAAGATATCGAGATGAAAATTTTGGAAATTAAATGAGATACCGAAGATGTAAATCATCTTTCTTAGGAAGAACTTGTGGTTCCTATAGCTACACATACTTCGGGTTTCAAGCGAAAGCGAAACCACAGGTCCAGCACACCACACCATCACATATCCTAAAGATAAAAAAGAGAAAGGTCGCGGGAATGAAAGTGTTTGTGCTGTCTATTGGTGGTGCGGGACAGTGGCCTTTTCAAGAAACTTTCACTGTTTAAAGCCTGACACATATTGAGTAAGTACGTGCTCTTGTAATTCACGTACAGAATAGTGGGGAACGAACAGTCAAGTAGAGCTAGACAACCATAGACAGACTAACATGAATGACGGGGATGACGGAACCTCTAATGGGGCACGCAACCAACAACTCGGACCCAGAACCCAGACTTGTTTCGGAAAATTTTTCAGTGGTCCTTCGATAGCGAGAGCGGGAGTGCGAAGCGCGCTGGTAACAAGCAAAGCGCCCATGACTTTTGCGTAGGTCCACGTGTGCGAACGCCGGCGAACTGTTATTAACATCTACTTACTTTTTTATTTCACTTCTCCGGTTATTTATTAATGAAAGATTTAACTCTTTTTTCTAATTTGTAGTAAATTTTTGTCTTTTTTAGTAATTTTGTTTTACATTTTTATTAATTTTTTAAATACTTTAATTGTATGCTAAACCAGTGATTCTAAATTAAACTATTCTTATGTTTGTAATGTCTTCAGATTCTTAAAAAAATTTACTGCGTTTTTGACATTTTTTAAAAGAGTTTGTTACTTTTAAAAGTTGAAAGTTCATCGGTACAAATAAATTGATGAAAGTTGATGATTTGATCCATTTGATCGATCCATGCAATTGTATTATGAAATAAGAGGAAATTAAATTCTTTTTTATCATATAAAGGAAATAATTTTTAAATTCTATTACTGCTCTTGCCTAAAAAATAAAAAAGTAACGGAAATATAAGAAATATTTCTAATATGATTGTGATTAATGTGTATATTAATAAATGAGTGATTTTTCAAGCTTTCTATTCAGTGAATGAGTGGAAAAGTGTTAGAAACTGTGAAATTTATACTCGACGGTGGAAGGATTTTTGATGGAAAATATCAAGTTTGTGACATAAGTGAGAAATTAATTATCGAAGTTTAAAACCAGGATTATTGTTTAGTGTATGTACTGCTTCCGTCATTTGGCGATTTAGAAGTTGCAATAACTATGCAAAACACATGTTTTTAAAGTCTAAATAATTGCTAAATTTATTTCTATTTAAAAAATAGAAAAGAATCTGAAAATAATGGCACTTTTTAAAGTTTATTAGTTCAAACGTTTTAGAAAGTGAAGATTAGTGAAAGAAATTTCATACTGAATATTGATTTGAGGATAATTGTCTACAATATAGTAGAAAAACCTGCCGAGCTGTGATTTTCTCTCACAAATAATTTCCTTTGAGAATTATTAGTCGTTACGTTGAAGAAAGTTTCAGAAATTGAAAATCTCAAAATTCCTTTAAAGATTTCGATTTAAATGTTGCTTTAGAATGTCTTTGTTGAATCACTTCATTGAAACTAAAAAAGAAATTACATATTTTCACTTATTTTTAATGTTGCATAAACTTGAACTTCTAAAGTAGAAAGGTATTCTTGATTAGAATTTCTTATTGAAGGTTGAACTTTACTGACTCTTATTAAAAAAAAAAGCAACGAGAAAGTGCATGACAGGCAAAGTTTAATATAAAATGTGTGACGAGTGCTTCTTAGGGGCAGAGTAGGTTCACCTACACACGAACCTCACTTTCAGTTACTATTCACTATTCAAAAGTAAACATAAAATAGAAATTTTACCCATTAATTAAAAAGAAGAAAATATTTCTATAGTACTATAATTACTATAATGACAATTGTTACTTATATTAATATGTACACATCACAATCATGATTATAAATATTCTAAATAATAAAAATGCCGGCAAACTAATGCAAACTTTTATTTTCCACAATAGGTTCAATTTTTTTAATTGATCGTACTTAATATTAATCGAGAAATGAAAATTAGTTTATAGTCTATTTTCTATACGTATAAAGGATAAGAAAAGTGATGGATACAAATTACTTATCAATAGTTTAAAGTAAGTCAATATATTATTTAAAATTTACTTTGATATATTTATATTATATGAAAAATAAACTTTGATTTGATTGTTAGTATGATTTTAGTTTCGATTTAAAAAATATTTATTTGAATTTAATGCAAGATTCAGACGTAACTTTAAAGCTATTTTCAAATCAATTTTAAGGATTATCGACAATTTTCGAGGAATGTTGTCACCTCTTTATGTTATATAAAAATAACGAAGCGAGGTGGACGATGTACGAACCACGAGACGTAAAACGTCTGGTAGCACCGGCCTCACACGTAGTACGATGTGCCATTGTTATAAGTATGATATTAACAACTGCAACCATCCTGCACTTCAGCCATTATAGACCCAGTAAGTCGAAAGAGGAATTAGGTTCCGAAAAAAGTACTTTTTTTCATAATTGTACTCAGAAAAACAGTGATTGATTCAATCAAATTTCTAGTCCAGATATTCTTCCCTTTTTTACTGAAACAAATCTCATTCCATCACTTTATAGTGTTATATTTATCACTATAAATATATCCAAATAACATAAATGATACATATTATGTTAAATTGAAAACGAGTCCCACTGAATTACAGAGGTCAATTTAAGAATTGACAATGGAATTGGAGATTTGAAGAAAATTTAATTTTTTAGGATTCGGGTAGATTTAAAATTAATATTATTGAATTTAACCCAATTAAATGGAGAATTCAATCGAACTCAAACCAAACAAATTATATATCACATGTTCTAAACTATTTTTTTTTCTCATTTTTCAGAACAAACATTTTTATCCTGTGATAGACCATGCCATCATTTAGATTGGCCAATGATATGCCGAGTGAAACTTACACTCGAAGTCTTTCAAACTTTAAGCAAGTAAGTCCATTTAATATATTAGTGAGTTAACTTTTTTAGCTAATTGGAATACCTGCCAAGAAAATTCCTGTAGAACATTAAGTTTAAGACCACACTGCATATTGCATTATTGCATAGTCAGTCGCTCTCAAGAATAAACGAGCAAATCGTTGGAAATGGCCCTGCGGCTCATAATTTTTATTTATTATTACATCACATTTCTAACACTAACATAAATTACATTTGTGACTGATGCAACTCGCGAATCAAATTAATCTATTCGATATAAGCTATGTTGGCAGGTCTGTTTCGTAATAGTTGAGAGTAAAACTCTATAATATACGGAAGAACGCGACGCTTAACCGACTTTTTAAATTAAACATACAGATATATACTGCATAATAATAATAATAATAATAATAATGTAAGGGACTAAAAAGTAACGTTAGGTGACAGAATTTCTGTTCTCTTAAATTGATATGTCTCTCTACGTTCACACTGGGAAAACAAGTTCTTGAATTGTAGAACAGATTTCTACAGAAGCACATATAATTATAGAAAAAACTGCTCTTGTTGAATTTATTATCATTCATTGAACTACAAATAACGGCATACAATCGTTTGCAATTTTCTCTTTAAGATTCCATTCAATTTTATGAGTCAGATTGTCAAATATCTGACAAATATTATAGAATATATCAAATTTAAGTCTGTTTTGTACAACGTACTATAATCTCAAAAGTTTAAAAAGTAATTTATCATATTTACAGATAACAGATTAGTAATAAATTATTCATTATTCTTTTTATAAGACAGATACGAAACGATAAATTAACGTGATTTGCATTCACGTAAGTGCCTTTGATCATTTTTAATTGAGCAATCAAGATATGCCAACAAATTGTGTAAACAATACAGTATGATAATTTTGTTTAGATTTAAATCCATATGATAAAGGATTTAAGATGTTATTAAAGACGTTACATACAATACTTTAAAGAAAAAAATTAAAAATGAATAAACTACATATTTCAACCATAAAACAAATTCGAAACATTTTATTAAGATATTGTTTATCATTTTGGTGAGATCCTTAATCCAAGGTTATTGGGTCCGAAATGTTACTCAATGTTGCATAATTGCTAAGGTGGATAACCTTGAAACCAATAAGAATATCCATTGAGACTTTTCATTACCCAATCCAGTTTCCTTTCTTCGCAGAAACAATAAAATGTTTGCTTGACCCAATATAATTTTTGGTTAATCAATTTTGGTTGATTTCACCGAATATATTTCTTGATCTCAACAAATATTTTATTTGATTTAAATAAAATTTTGAATTGACAATTTTGGTTGATTCAAGCGCAAATATTGTAATTAATTTGATAAAAACCTTCATTGTACAAGAATTAACATTGAACCGAAAAAAATATTGGTCAGGTAGAAACTGAATTCAAATAGAAATCGTGTATGTAACATTGTAACAATCCTTAATCAAAATTAGCATATTTTGATGAGTAATGCACAAGAACGGTCCCACCACATGATTTATTCATCAACTATCGATCTTTCATAGCAGTTTATGTAATCCAGCTACTTCGCAATATTTACGGAAGTTGGAACTTGTTTCGATTTTGTAATTTTCACTAATAAATCATAATTATTGTAGATCCTGCGGTGATTGCCCTTTCAATGAAACAGCATGCTTAGCTAAGCACTGCGTTTCAGCAGATGGAAGGAAGAGGGGCCTTTTCACTGCTAATCGACAAATGCCTGGACCCAGTATCCAGGTACAGAACTAAACTAGTTATTATCTTGGATGTTCCCAAGGATATTCATGATCTTACATGCATTCATTGAATTAGAAATTCATTCGAGCAATCGATTTCTTTCTTTGCATTGCAATATCGTGCTACATTATGAGTGAGCGGTACTTGCATTTTGCATTTTCAGAAGTCACTTCTTTTTCATTGGTTCCTCATCACAAAAGACAAATGAAAACCAGGTGACTTTTGAAAATGCAATAAATAAAAGATGTCATAAATGTTGATATTTTAGGTATGCGAAAATGACATTCTTGTGGTGGATGTCGTTAATAGGCTTCCAGGGAAAGCCGCTGTTATCCACTGGAGAGGTCAGTCTCAACTTGAGACACCCTGTATGGATGGAGCCCCACTTGTGACGCAATGTCCCATTCCAAGTTATACGACCTTCCAGTATAAATTTCGCGCATCTGCACCTGGAACTCACCTTTGGCATGCTCATTCCGGTAATATAAATATAATGATGCTTGAAAAAACGATAAATGAAGTCGAAAGTTTAAAATGCACAATTTACGAGCTGGAAACAATTATATACATATTTCTCTTTGAAAATTGCTTTTGAAATTGAGTTGAACTAAACAATCTTATTTTCTGATATTCAATGATAGGAGTTGATGTTGGGAATGGAATCTTCGGTTCATTGATCGTGAGACAAGCCCAACTCCGGGAACCACATCGTGATTTATACGACATTGATGACCCCAATCATGTGATACTATTGAGTCAATGGCAACAACCTGTGGTACCTGAAGGTTCTGCAGGTCGAGACAGAACCGAGATGGATATTCTTCTTGTGAATGGAAGGGGAAGACAGCCAAATGGACCTAAAGTACCACTTTCAACTTTCGTTGTCATCCCTGGACGAAGACACAGATTCCGAATAGCCAATGGAGCTGGTTCTGGATCCTGCCCTATGACTTTGTCTATCGATGGCCACTCTCTTCTTCTCATTGCTCTCGATGGACATCCTGTCAATCCACAGGAAGTTAATTCGATTACTCTAGGGAAGGGTAGGTACCCTATTGAAAAACTTGACGTAAAAAATTACGTAAAAATAGACGTAAAAAATTACGTCAAAAATGAGGTACAAAATGAAGTCAAAAACGACGTAAAAAATGACATCACGAATTGGGATAGTTTTTGACGTCACTTTTTACGTCATTTTTTTTGACTTCATTTTTTACTTCATTTTTTACGTCATTTTTTACGTCAAGTTTTTCAATAGGGACGAATTGGGATCGTTTTTGACGTCATTTTTTACATCACTTTTTACGTCATTTTTTACGTCATTTTTTTTTAAATTAAAAAAACTTTACAAATCTATTTATTTTATTTCTTTCGGGGAACTGTAATAAAAACGCAATTGAGTAGCACAAATTTGTTATTTATTAACTGTTATTTATAAACTGTTATTACTCTTTATTTAACTCCGATCGTAAATAATAAATTTTCTGCGACAAGTACTTCCACACAAGTTTCACCCTGGCTTGCCGTGCAAAGCCTTTAAAAAAAAAAATGACGTAAAAAAATGACTTAAAAAAATGACTTATAAAAATGACGTAAAAAATGACGTAAAAAAATGACGTAAAAAATGACGAAAAAAATGTAAAAATGACGTAAAAAGTGACGTCAAAAACTATTCCAATTCGTGATGTCATTTTTTACGTCGTTTTTGACTTAATTTTGTACCTCATTTTTGACGTAATTTTTTACGTCTATTTTTACGTCATTTTTTACGTAATTTTTTACGTCAAGTTTTTCAATAGGGTAGTTTGATGAGAAACCGGCACTCAGAAAATGAATTTCTTGTGTTCTTTTCAGATTCTAATTGTTTTATTATGTATCTTTAACAGGAGAACGAGCTGACTTCATATTGAAGGCCAACAAGCCAATAACTACCTACTGGTTGAACCTGAAGACAACGAAGCAATGTCGATCTAGAGTGGCTAGTGGCTCTGCACTTATCAAGTATAAAGGATCCGCTGAAGAAATGCCTCCAGCTTCTTTATCAGGATACGTTCCTGATTTGAAAAACGATATCTTCATGACAACAGATCCTGCGAATACTTGCGAAAACCCTGAAAAAGTATGTGTCACTGAAGTAACAGCAATGAGAAAAATGCCTGTTGCGTTGGCCGATCCAAATGTAGACGTCAAGATGTATTTGCCGATAAATTACAGGACACAAGGATCTGAATTTTCAGGTACTTTTCAATTTCGAAAGTCTTCTACGTTAGAACTGTACATTTCTTGAAGAACCTTCAAATGGACGATGATCATTACACGGAGAAAACTGGATATTAAACCGTAATATCTAGCTATTTAACTATGGGACGACTATCTAGATATTTAGATATAATATCTTGATATTAAGACTTAATATCCACAGGGGCGTAGCAACGGAATTTTTCGTGGGGGGGCAAACTCGAATGACAAAAAGTCATCATATACATATCCTATCTTAAAAAAGTGGTGTCACGAAATGTCTCGAAAATCTCGCAGACATTGTTGTTGCAAACCTGATTGGCTTTTGAATTACTTGAAGATGAAAGAAGAAAAACAAACTAATGGCGCAAAAAAATTTCAGGAAAACCTTCGAAATACCTTAAAATTCGTTAAGATTTCTTAAAACTCCCAAAAACCTCTTGTAATCCCTTAAAAATATACAAAAACGATTAAAATCATAAATATCTTGATATCCAAGTTAAAACTCGGAAAAAGCTCTACAAATTCCTAAAAACCTCTTGGAATTTCTCAACATTTATAATTTCTTAAAATCGTTAGAAATCTTATCAAATTCCATGAAATCCTTAAAAATTCTACAAAATCTTTTAAAAATTAGAGAAATCAATAAAATGACCTGACAAACTTTAAAATCCTTTAAACCTATAAAATATATTAAAACTCATAAAACTCTCTTGAAATCTTTTAAAATTCGTGAAAACTTCTTAAAATTCCCAGAAAATGCTTGAAGTTCTTTAAATTATACCATAACATTTAAAGTTCCTTGACGTCCTTTAACATCTATTAAAATTATTAGAAATCTTATAAAATTTCACAGAATTATTTAAATTTCCATTAAAATATTTTTAAAATTATTAAAATCTCTTGACTTCCTCTAAAATTCTTAAAAATTATATTACAATGTTTAAAATTCCTTAAAGTCTCTTAAAATTCTCTGAAACCCTTTGAAACCTCTTAAAATTCCTCGAAACTTCATAAAATCCCTTAAATTCTCTTAAAACACTCAGAAACCTTTTCAAATAACTTAAAATTTAATGAAAACCTTCGAAATTGCTTAAAATTCGTAAAGATTTCTTAAAACTCCTCTTGCAATCCCTTAAAAATCCACAAAAACCATTAAAATTATAAATCTCTTGAAATCCAAGTTAAAATTAGCAAAAATCTCTATAAATTCATAAAAAAAACTCTTGGAATTTCTTAACATTTAGAATTTCTTAAAGTCCTTATAAATCTTATCAAATTTCATGAAATCCTTAAAAATTGTTCAAAATCTTTTAATAATTAGAACAATCTCATAAAATCCCTTAAAATTTTACAACAAGCTTCGAAATGCTTTTAAATTCTACAAATTCTTTTAAAAATCATATATGTATAGAAATTCATTTTAAATCCCTCAATAAAATTACCTTAAAATTCCCAGAAACTTCTTAAAATTCTTAAAATTCTACGATAACATTTAAAGTCTCTTTACATCATTTAAAATCCATTAAAATTATTAGAAATCTCGTTACATTCCATGAAATACTGAAAATTCTATAAAATCCTTTAAAAATCAGAAAATCCGTTAAAATTATTAAAATCTCTTGACTTCTTGTAAAATTCCTGGAAATTTTATTATAACATTTAAAATTCCTTAAAGTCCCTTAAAATTCTCTGAAACCTTTTGAAATCTCTTCAAATTCCTTGAAACTCGTAAAAATCACTTGAAAATGGTCAAAATCCATTAAAATTCCTAGAAACTTCTTGAAATATTTCTCTAAAAAAAGTGATGTAACGAAATGTCCCTAAAATTTCAGATACATTGTTGTTTCAAACATAATCTCTAAATTTGAATCAGCAAAATTTCATTGATTTTTTAATGACTTGAAGTTGTAAGAAATTAAATAAAGAATCGTGCGCGTAGCGCGCGTGTTGGTTTACTAGTATATATTATATATAAATGCATTTTTATTTAAGCATCACAAACATCTTAGTTATTTTAACAACTATCACTTCTTTTTCAGTGGGGGGCAAAATGACTATATTGCCCCCCCGTCCAAATTTACGGGGGGGCAGCTGCCCCTCCTGCCCCCCCGGTTGCTACGCCACTGAATATCCAGACATTAAAACTTAATATTCAGATATTAAAATATTGGATGTTAGAATATTTGGATTATATATTTTAATATCTGGATATTAAGTTTTAATATCAAGATATTATGTCTAAATATCTAGATAGTTGTCCCATAGTTAAATAGCTAGATATTACGGTTTAATATCCAGTTTTCTCCGTGTAATTAAATTAATTCTTTGACTCCAGGAAGTGGCAATATAGAAACGAGGGTTTTGAACATAGATAATGCTACATTCACATACCCTTCTTCGCCGTTATTGACCCAGAGAGCTGATGTCCAGGAGTCGATGTTTTGTGCCGGGTTTGGAGAAGAAACTTCTTTAGATTCTGTAAAATCAGGAGCAAGTCGATGTCAGATTTCTTCATTGCCACGCAGATTGGATGACATTGTCAGTTCTGTTTGTGAATGTGTTCACGTTCGTCGAATTCCTTTAGGTGCAACTGTGGAAATTATTCTTTTGGATCAAGGTAATTAATTCGTGAATTAATTAATGGTTTGCTAGTTGGTGTTGGTTTGCTAGTTCTTATAGATACATTCTTAATGATATACTGTGCATACATATTTTAGGTATATATTATGATCTATGATTATGTTTAACAGGTGGTCTAGACGATTTGGTGTATCACCTTCACGGATACAGTTTTTATGTAGTAGGAGCGAGAAACTTTGCTCGAAGCATGCCCTTGGAAGAAGTCGCGAAATATGATAAAGAAGATTCGCTTTTTGTGCGAAATTTAGACTGTGCACCACTCAAAGATACTGTGATAGTACCGAAATTCGGCGCTGTTGCTATTAGATTCAAGGCCGATAATCCCGGTAATTATAATTATAATAATTATTCTTTATATTTCTGAAAATTCGTAAAAATCGTTTCGTCCTATAGAACCTTACGTTTGATTTTTTTTCTCGTCAATTATTGGTGGTCCCATGATAAAATTTATAGGACATGTAAATTTACATGTATTTAACGAGAGGTCAAGAAGTAGTTAATATTCTTTATTATTAAATCCTTAGGTTACTGGATGTTACGAGACGAACATTCGCCAGAATGGACTCGAGGTATGGATGTAATTTTCCAAGTGGGAGAGCATAGCGACATGGTTCCAACACCAGAAGATTTTCCAAAGTGTGGCTCTTTTGTTGGACCAGACTATTTTCTTATTTAGACTGAATAATGACAAGTAATACTTGTAAATATTTTTCTCTGTACATATTATACTTTACTTAAAAGTTATACATTGTAATTAAATATACTTTTGTACTAGAATTTACATTGTTTTCAACAATTCTTTTGAGACTGCCAATTATTATTGAAACCTTTGATTTAAGGAAGTCCTAATAACTTAATTTCTTGCTCTACTTTTCCGCTCCAAGTCGAGTTTCCTTTTCATTTCAGGATTTTGCATAGCGTGAATTTCTTCTAATGTTTTCCCATTGGATTCGGGTGTTATTAAAAAAGTAAGGACGGATCCGATGATGGCAAATGTCGCATAAAACCAAAATGCTATATAAACACCAGCAGTACGACTTATGAAATTGTAACCTGTATTAGAAAGAAACGAGAAACACGAGCCAATAATCATGCTAAACGCTACTGCAGCCCCTTTTACATCCATTGCAAACAGTTCTCCTTGTAGAATATATGGTATTACAGCAATTCCGACATAGTATACTATTTCAAACAAAATAAGAGCTGCAAGAGGCAACCACGTGATAGAAGAGACATCTGCTTCAGCATAAAACTTCAGGAAGAAAAATAATCCTACTGTTGCTAAGAAGACAGATGCCAATATTCCCGAGATCAAGAACGTGAATCTTTTACTAATTCGATCCATTATTCCATTTGCGCCAAAGGTAGAGATGAGTCGAATTCCAGCTAAAATTAGTACCGAAATTTTAGGCGGAAGTGAAGAACCGCTGAGGGAAAAAATTTCTTCTGTATAATTCAAAATAGCACTGTGACCTGCCATCACTTGTGTCAGTTTAAGGCACAAGACAATCACCAAACACTTTCGATTATAGCTTTTCAATATTAATTTTTTAAAGGAATTATTTTTAAATTTCTCTTTTTCCTCTATATCTAATTTCATTTCTCGGATATCATTTTTTAGTCTTGTAGAGTCTGATATACCTCTCAGTTTCATCAAAGATTTCATTGCATCTTCATCTCTGCCTCGTAACAAGAGAAAATATGGGCTCTCTGGCATGCATGAGAAAATAATTAGAAACAGAACTGGAACCGTTAGAGCTGATAAATTCAATATTTCGTAGGAGAAAAATGTTCCTACAATTGCCAATGCAAAGTAAAACAGACACTGAATTGTCCTCATGATACTAACAAGAGTACCTCTGACAGTTTTTTCAGCAATTTCAGCTAAATATATCACCAAGCTGTTATAGGTAAACCCTTGACCAATTCCAGAGATGACTCTAGCAATTAATATGTATATGTAATTTTCTGCATTAATTATCAAAATCCAAGATATAATAGCTGGGATACCACTTAACAACAAGCTTAGTTTTCGACCAATTCGATCGATGAAAAAAATATTTAAAAGAGAACCAATTATATCGCCAAAATGATATATTGATATGATCCAACCTCCTTGTACATCTGTAACCAGAAAATTGGAGTCATTACTTTTCAAATGAGGTAGTGCTGGCGAATTCCAGACTGTATTGGCTGCTAATACTGCCGCTGATAGGGAAGCTGCAAAAAATATATTATATAATAAAAGATTTAATTATTTTCTAATAATTAAAATTATAAATAAATTTTAGAAATTTGTACCAGCAACGCCAGCAATAAATTGCATTGATCCTCTTGTTGCAAATCGATTAATTTCTGTAATTTCACCTTCTTTCCAATTAGTATTATCTAATCTCATTTGCAATTGAAAATCCTTCATTTTCGTACCTTCAGTATTAAAGTTCTGAAAAAAAATCCGTTTTTACTTAGATATAAAAGCAGCCAAGTTTGAGGCAATATACACCAGAGAACATTTTGATTTACATTAATGAACATTAATTAAAGGATTCATTATAAAATAATTAACATAATCTCATATTAATGTTAAGTTAACTTAAGTGAGAATTTAAGTTCAAATATTTAGAGTAATACCAACACCATTGTATTCTCTTTGGCTTCAATATTTTAATATAAAATTTTAATCTTACACTTACTTGTGTTTTTAATAAGGTATCCTCCATTCTATTAATTATTTCTAATCGTCAGGAATTTAAATGAAACAGTGTTCAGTTATCTCAGAACAAGAAACTATGACAACTCCATAAATTGAAAATTAAACTCATGCGCTCATTCGTTGTGTGAGTGCCGAAAAATTTATAACGTTATCGTTAATCGAACCAATTAGTGGTAATAGAAATCATAACACAAAATTTTACACACGTGGAAAAGTAGTGATGATGGAAGAAAATTAGAAATTTTTCAGTCTCAACGAAAAATCGATCGTCTCCAAGAAAACCAATAACTATAGATATTCGAGGAAGATGATATTGATAATTGTTGATAATTCTTGATAACGTAGCTTCCGATAAGATTATGCATATTGATTCAACGATAAGATCCGTCTCGTCGAAAATAATGTGAAAATAATCACGGCTAGAGTAAAGGAATACAGGTTTCTGCATTTAAATCAAAACTTATATCGAACAAATACATAAAGGTCTCTTTCAAAAGTGATATCAATATTCAAGAAATAAGTTATTAAATAATTATAGGTTTCAAAGATTGAAAAGCATTTTTCCCCTTTAATTAATATAAATAAATGTTACCATAATTAAGAAAGAAGATTCTTCACATCACTCTTGATATTTACTGATCAACAGAGAGACAAGTGATATAAAAAACGTGTGGCCAGAACATGATACAGGAAAATACGAGAGCAAATAATAAGTATTAATACAAGACGTGTATTACAAATTCATCTTTAATAGAAATTAATGATAGTAATACAACATTATACATTTAAAAATATGGTTTTGACGAAGTTTCCACATTACCCAAAAATCCAATTCTGTCTTTCGAACCAATTAATCCGCCTCCCAAATCTAATTACTTTGAAGCTGAATCAACATCATACTTCTACACAATTTTCGCGATTAACAAACCAATACACATGGTTTTCGAATATCCCATCCAGCTCCTAAGCGTTTTCCACATCCTTTGCGTAAACCGTGAATCCATTTGCTATCGACTTTTCCTTGTGCGCTGGCCG
>CAJFCP010000069.1:2827892-2847811 GCA_904066005.1 Synergus itoensis | reverse complement strand
CTACTCCAACTCCGAGATCAAGTAAGCCTTTTCCGCCTTTCTTTCCGTGTCCTTTGCCTCCGAGTCCAAGATCAATATCTACATCGGCGCCTACTCCAACTCCGAGATCAAGTAAGCCTTTTCCACCTAAATTTCAAAGACCAATTTCAATTACATGTACTCCATAAATACTTTTTTTTTACTTTACCTTTACTTTACCTTTTTTTTCGCCATCGTCTTTGTATCCACCTCCATAACCATTCGCAGTTCTTCGGACTAATAGATGGCCGCCTACGGCACAGCTATGTAGAAGCAAAAGTGCAGGTAGGATGATGTTCAAATTCATATTGAAACTTGATTGTGGTATTCACTTTCGAAGCGTTGATATTTATACCTTTGAAGCAATCACTTGCAATAACATTTAAGACGTATCAATTTGTCCGGGGAGGGGTAACAATTTCCTTGTTATTCGAAAAAACACTTGTCTTTCGTATGCTTTCCCTGTTATTTTTTGGCGGTTTACGAAATATAACCCAAATAGCAAAATGCATGCACTGTGCGACTTTTGTCTCACGGCATGCACGCAGGGTATGACGCAGCTGCGTCCTCATATGTGAGATAGGTGCATCGCACATTAAGGTGTTTCTTCAAGGTGTTTCTTCAAATAAACTCAATACGCAAACGGATACGCAAACGCATATACATTTGCGTAAAAAAGTATACTTTTTTCGCAAATGGATACGCATACGCATACGCGTTTGCGTATGCGTATCCTTTTGCGTATTGGGTTTATTTGAGGAAATACCTTCAAATAAACTCAATACGCAAACGGATATGTAAACCCATATACAAACGTGTATGCATATGCGTATCCATTTGCGTAAAAAAGTATACTTTTTTACGCAATCGAGTATGCGTATGCGTATCCGTGTGCATTGGGTTTATTTGAGGAAACACCTTGAGGAAACACCTTTAGGTGGTTACGTGCGAGTTGTCAAAATTCGAAAATTTCAATTTATATTTTAAAAAATAATTCTTTTTCATTGCGTGAAAATGAATTTTATCATTTTAAAGGCATTTTGAATTCTCGCACATTACTCGCATTTCACCATCACGGGGTGCGACCCATATGCGTCACATACGAGGACGCATGTGTGCACAGGTGAAAGCACGCGTGCCCCTCATGATTTTTATCTGGGAATAGTTGCATTCTACAAGTATAACAAATGACTATTACAATTGATTATAATTATTAGTATTATCAAAAAAACGGTGCTTTTCCAAATTATTTCATAGCTAAAAAATCATCGAATAATTAAGAGATTAATTGGCGAATTGGCGGTATCCTTGTGAATTTTTCTGAGAAATATTCTGCCTTAGTTTCTCATTCGCTAAGTTACGGTCCACTTTCTCAAGTTAATGTTAACTGCGAAATAATTCTCGATAATGTTTAAATTAGCAGTGTTTCTGCGATAATTATGCAATACTTATTTATTATAATATTAAAAATTTTCAAAAATTATTTGCATAATTTGGTGTATGTTTTTTCATGATTTCTTTGATGTAAAAAATTGATTTTTCATTTATTTTGAATTAACGGTGTCTTTAGATAATAGGAAAATGTAGCATTGTTGGTTTTATCTAGAAAACTTTATTGGTCTAAATTTTATTCATGCATCTCATTTTGAACAATGATAATTTTCATTTTTGCCTTCATTTGTTTATTCTTCCTAAATATTTTATTTACAATTTTTTTACATATGAGTTTATACAAAAATACTATTAAAGGAAAAACTATGTTGAATTTGAAGTTAAAATTAAATAAAATTTTATCAGTCACGACATCTGATTAAATATTTTTACGACATTTAAAAATAAACTTTATTTTCAGTAGTCTTTCGACTGACTTTGTACATCTGAAAATGTGGGAAAATACAGCTGCAAAAACGTTTGTAAAAGAATTACACAATGCTACTTCATTTTTATTGATTAGAGTTCTGTCAATGTCAATTCAAAAATATAATACTTGCATCATTTTTTTTTCATCATTACTTACATGTATTAAATAAAAAATATATTTGTATCTATTAAAAGCTACACATTCGTCTATATACAGATTTCTAAATTCTTACATGTTATTTAAAAAAATTCGTAAACAAAATTTATGTTATCAGTAATCCATAAATATTCAGTGAATGCTGTTTGCTTCTACTTTATGACATCGTTCTAATATCAATTTTTTTCTCATTTCCGGATTATGCATAGCCTGAATTTCTTCCAGTGTTTTTCCATTAGTTTCCGAAGTGATTAAAAATGAAAGCACGGATCCAAAAATCGCAACAAAAGAAAAGAACCAAAAAGCTGTATAAACGCCAGCAGCATTACTTATCGCATAATATCCTAATGTCGTCACAAACGAGCAAACTGAACCAAACATCATTCCACCAGCAACTGCAATACCTTTCACATTAATTGAGAAAATCTCTCCTTGAATGACATATGGCACAACATCAATGCCTAAATAGTACACTACTTCAAATAAAATAAGTCCTGCTAGTGGTAACCACGTTATTGATGAAATATCTGCACGAATGTAGAATTTTAAATAAAAAAATAATCCCACAATTGATAAAAATAATGAAGCTGATATTCCAGAGATCAAAAAAATAAGTCTTTTGCTAACTCGGTCTATGATTCCACAAGATATACAAGAAACAGTAAATCGAACTGCTGCAAGAATTAATACTGATATTTTTGGTTGAATAGAAGATCCGCTGACTGTAAAAATTTCTTCTGTATAACTAACAATTGCAGCTTTTCCTGACATCAACTGCGTTAGTTTCAAGCATATAATAATTAAAATACCTTTTCGATTAAAGCTTTTCATGAAAAGTTTTTTAAAATCATTTTTCTTTAAATTTCGATTCACTTCTATGTCCAATTTCATTTCTCTGATATTTTGAGAGAGAACTTGGGGGTTCGTTACACCCCGCAACTTCATTAAACTTTTTATTGCATTTTCATTTCTCCCTGTCAACAAAAAAAAGTACGGACTTTCTGGCATAAATGAAAATGTAATGAGCGAAAGAAGTGGTATTATTAGACATGATAACGTTAACACTTTGTATGATAACGAAGAACCTATTGCCGTTAATAAAAACATTACAATAGCAGATAATACTCGCATTATACTGACTAAAGTACCTCTCACATTTTTTTCCGATATTTCAGATAAATATATTACTAGTGGAGCATATGCCCAACCTTGACCAACTCCAGCAATTAATCTGGCAATTAATAGGTATATATAGTTTTCTGCAAAAATAATGAAAATCCAAGCAATCAGAGATAGCAGAGCAGATAGTAGCAAACTGAATTTTCGACCAATTCGATCGACAAGGAAAATAATTAAAAGCGAACCAAGCAGATCGCCCAGATTGAATATTGAAATTATCCAGGCTCCTTGTTCATCAGAGACAGAAAATTTTGAATTGTTACTTTTCAAGTAGGGAAGTGCAGGTGACACCCATGAATAATTTGTTACGCTTGCTGCTGCCACGAGAGAACCTAAAATTGATGGACAATCGCTAATTGTATTTTTTTTTTTATTTTCGCAAATTATTAATTCAGCAGACCGTAAAGATTAAATAATCAAAATCGTTATTTGAGCTCTCCACCGAAACCAAAACTCACCACTAATTCCAGCTATAAATTGCATTCTGTGATTTTCTTTTTCTGGATAAATAACTTCATTGTCAATAATCTCTTCAAATGTATCGCTTTGACAAGAATCATCAATTCTTTTTTGCGTCAGAAAATTTTTTATCCCCACGACTTCAGAATATTTCCACTAAAAATAATATCAATGAAAATATGGAAAAAAAGCCATCCGCTTTATGGTTGGCAGATAAAACTATAAAATCATCAAAAGCGAAAGAATATTCAATTTAATCTTCTGTAGAAATCTTTATACATAAAACTTGCAAGTGAATTAAATACTGAGAGACGATTTACACTTACCATTTTCACTAATTGAAATAACTTTAATATCTGATGATCAATAATAACTAAACACCACTATCTGTTATATTACATTGGTAATCAAAGTACAATTTCCTCTATTCCGAAGCACACAATGTGATTTTAAAAGCTCTTATCTTTAATGTCGTATCTCTATGGTTCAATAATTTCGCAAAAACTATTATCAACATACACTACAACCTCGAAGTAGTCCTGATTATTTGCTATGAGGACTACTTCGCGAACGTCAGTTCCGAGAAATTCCGCTATGGGAACAGGGCCGACGCATCCCAACTGAGCGCCCCTTTGGACGCTGCCAGTCAGAAAAAAAGATTGTAGAAATTACCTTAAGTGAGGCGGCCCTATTGTTACCCCCCACTTAATTTCTCAGTCACTCCATCTTAGAGTAGGTGCGCGCGGGACGGGAGGGATCAGGACTACTTCGCGAAGGACTACTTCGAGGTTGTAGTGTATCTGCTGTTATCTATAAGTCACAGTAGTGATTTATTCATAAATTAATAGCCCGACGATTTTTACAATTTTTGTGAAAAAGATATAAAATATCAAACCTGCTTTAGAATCACTGAGAGCGTATATTTAATATTAGATAAAAAATGTCAATAATATTTGGCAGACCCTTTCTAAACGAAAATTCTAGTTTTACGTTCTTTTTCTAGCTTGTTCTTTATTTCCGGATTCTGCATTGCCTGGATTTCCTCCAACGTCTTTCCCTTAGTTTCTGGCATAATCCAAAACGTGAATAAAGATCCAAATAACACTGCAATTGCAAAAAACCAAAAGCTTGTATAAACACCAGCAGCATTACTTAAAGCATTATAGCCGGTCGAAGTTCCAAAGGCTAAAGCTGATCCCACAACCATCCCACAAGCAACTCCATTTCCCTTTACATTTACTGAGAAAAGTTCTCCTTGAACAATATAGGGAACAGTACCAATTCCTAACAGATACACTACTTGAAATACAACCAATGCCACAAGAGGTAGCCAATTAATAAAAGAGACGTCTGTCTTAAGCTGAAAATCCATAAAGAAAAACAGACCAACGCTTCCTAAACAAATTGAGGATAATAATCCAGTAGACAAAAAAAGCGCTCTTCTATTAAATCGATCTATCACTAAATTAGTCGCTAATGCAGCTAAAACCGAGATTCCATTAAGGATCATTACTTGAAATTCAGGTTTTATAGAAGGACTACTATAACTAAAAATCTTCTGAGCATATGAAGAAATGGCAACTATCCCTGAGAGGAATTGAGTCAACTTCATGCAGAACATAATCAGCAAGCCTTTCCGATTATAGTTTTTACTAATTAGCTCCCAGAAGGCAGATTTTTTAAGCTTTCGATCCTCTTCTATTGTCAATCTCATCTCCCTGATCTCTGAATCCAATTTATCTGGTTCATTAATTCCTCTCAACTTCATCAAACACTTTAATGCTTCAGTATCTTGACCTCTCATTAGGTAAAAGTAAGGTGTCTCTGGTAGAAATGGGAATATCAGTACAAAGATAATTGGTAGAGAGGCAGATGTCAGGTTCAAGGTCTCGTATGATGTGTAAGCTGCAATTGATGTAAAGATGAAAACGCTCACTGAGAGGGATATATGTATCATGTTAACCAGAATACCTCTGATATTCTTTTCCGAAATTTCTGTTAGGTATATCACCAGAGAGTTATTGATGCTACCTTCACCTATTCCGGCGACAAATCTTGCTATATAGAGGTATATGTAGTTTTGTGCGAAAATTATTAGGATCCATCCTATCAATCCTGGTAAGGTGAAGAGTAGTAAAGTGTACTTGCGACCTATGCGATCGATGAATAATGGATTTATTAGGCCACCAATAAGGTCTCCAAAAAACAAGAGGGACACAATCCAACCAGCTTGTGCGTCCGTTACAAGAAAACTGGAATTTTTCTCGGTTAAATGAGGTATAGCTGGTGATGGCCATGCTGTGTACGCTCCCCACACTGACATCGAGATGCAAGCTGACAATTTAAAAATATAAGATATTATTATAGTTTATCAGTTAAAAGCATAAGTTTCTTGACACACAACTTACCACAAAAGCCAGCAAGATATTGCATCCATGGACTTCCTTCATTTTTTCGCTTCTTTTTCACCTCCTCTTCTTCATTTCTTTCCACTTCTTGATTGAAATTGTAGCACATTTTATTAGTTTCTTATGATACTGAGTTAATCAATAATTATTGTTGGTTTTTGGGCAAATATTATTGGGAGAAATCTGAGGTACAAATTACCAAGTTAAATTATCGTGTAATTTTTTTCACAGCACAAATATTTCTTCTCGACATTCTTGCTTAATCATCTCACTAACAATGATAATAAATTTAATCTTTATATGAACTGAATATGATAATATCGGACGATCATATCTGTGAGTAGAGGAGAGTTATGTGTCTTTCATTCCCGAAAAAGGAAGAACAAAAAATCTAGTTCTAATATTTGTTGATTAAAATTAAGAAATTGATTTCTCAGGCTAGGACTTGAACCCAGATTGTTAATTGATAGGGTTTTTGATCAAATATATTAAGAAACAGTATTGCAAAAACATGAACTATATTTGTCAATCCTTTATAATCTAGAATGTATATAGCCAGTAAATAACTAAGTACGTATAATCTATAATGATAAGTAGAATCCATATAAATATAATATAAATATAAACTGTTTATCTTACAGCTTTAGGATACACAATGTTAAATTTAGAATTTATTTGTTTCAATGATTGTTAATAAATCTCAGTACGGACAACAAAGTCGTAAAATTTATAATCGCAACCATGCCCAAGATATTTAAACAATTAATTAATATGCATACATCGCCTTTTTATTAATAAAGGATATATTTTAATACTATAAAATAACGAACAATTATTTTGATTCTACCAATTTTCCCATTGAAAACGTTTATACTTTAATAATTTTTAATGACATTAACTTTCCTAATACAAATATATGCTTTCAAGAATGAATAAATTCCAAAACGGAGTTTTAAATCTTTTGATTTATTCGAGATATATTAACACAATTCTTATATACAATAGTCTCTATGAAAAGACTTAACGTCGTATACTTGATAGAATTTTTTTAAAATTTTCATATTCTAAAAACACGTCGCGACTGGAATCAATTGCAAAAGATAGCCTTTTTCCAAACTACGGCCATTTTTCTTGCACGGTTCCAGTGCCCTTAAATCGAATTTAGGGATAGGTTTTGAATATTGACCCATAAAGGCAAAGAAGTGACTAAATACTATATAGTAGTATTTCTGATCGGGAAAATACATCAGGTGAAAAATGTGCGTGAAGGCAACGACGCGGCGTTTCGATACCTTTCTTAATTATATTTTCAAGGCACTGCAGTTCTTTGAATATTAGGATGAATGTATACAGGTATCAAAAATTAAGGCATCAACCTTTACAAAATCATATTTTTTTAGATGGAGCTTCAAAAAAAAAATTTGAGACAAGATTTTTCAAGTGTTATTATTCTTAAGCCCAATTTCAATGTGTGATTTATTTTAAATTAATTTTATAATTTTAATTTTATATTATTTAAATATACTTGCTTGAAGTAAATTTTAGTGTCTCTATAAATCTTTTCTTCAATAAATAGCAAATGTTGGCATTTTTAAATAACTCATTTTTGTACAAATGTGGAAATCAGATCATTCCGTAGACGCGAGAGGCACTCTGATTGTATAAAATTTTAAAACAGTTTTTAAAGATAAAATTCTTACATCAGTAATCCAGTCTTTTAGAAAACCTATCACCACTTACAAAACTACATTCTTTTAAAAGAAACATTATTTGACATAAAACGGAGGGTCAACATCTTTTATGAAAGTCGTTCAATCATACGTATATTTAATTTTTCCATTGCCTAGATTCTGTTAGCCTCGTGTATAATGCAGCAAAATGCTTTACTTATATCCTCATAGCATGTTAAAATAGAATGGAAGAATACAAACAAACGTGTACTTTATTTCAAAAGCGCGGTCAACCACTATTTCTGTTACATCACACTTTATTCTGAGATAAATATATATATTATTGCGCGTAAAAACTAAATCACAAAATCTCGCTTGTCTGTTTTTGCAGGGTCAGATTTTTTCACTGGACATTTTATTAAAGGGATTTTAAAGTCTTTTCAATGTGTCGCAATGTAGTTTCGGGTACAGATTCAACGAGCGCTTTTCGAAATCCTTCGCAGCGCGAAAGTCGTCGAAAAATTTCTTTTGCATGATTTCTGAAACGTAAAAGAGTTAAATATTTTGAAACATGCCAAAATCTTCTATATTTTAATTATGGGCTTTTAATTAATTTCGAGAGACTTACCTCGCGTTTAAATTTCCATCAATAAGAAGCTTAGCCCCAGTACCGAGTAATTTGTCTCTAGCATCTCGAGGTAGCATCATGACATGATCAGGACCAACGCGATCAACAATTCCAGATAAAAGTCTTGCTGTGGCAGCTCTAACAATTGCGTTTTGATGCCTGTAAATAAGTATATAATTGACAAAATATATATTTTCGACCATTTCGCTATTTGGTAGTATATTATAAATTAAAATACATAAACCCTATTAAAAAAATCCTCGAGGAAATCCGCGAGGATTTTCAAATTCCTCGAAGAAATCCTCCAGTCAGAGAATTAATCCTCGCAGAATTCCTCGAGGAATTTAAAAATCCTCGCGGATTTCCTCGTGTTTTCCTCGTCCGAAAATAACACGAGGATTTCCTCGAGGATTTTTTCAATAGGGAAAGAAGAAGTGACTTACGTAGCACCACGATTTACAATAATTCCAATAGTTCGATGCGGTGGAAGATGTTCTATCATGCGATCTAATGCAGCGTTACTATCAGCACGAAGGAATCTGTTTGTATCCGCTGTTCGGATTAGTAAAGGTCCAGCCAAATCGTCCAGATCCTGCAGAGTAAAAAAAAATTTTTAATTTAAGACTAAGTTAATTAATTCCACGTGGAAATCTAAGTAGATTTCCTCGATAAACTCGAGGTTTTTTTTTTAGGATGCATCGATATATTCAAATAGGTTTTTAAGTTACTTGATCTATTCCTCGTATGTGTAAGCCAAAGACATCTGCAGCTGCTAAGCATGCCGCCCTCGAAACTTGCGATCTCAAATTTCTGACGTGTCTTCCTAACAGTCGCACTATCATCCCCGGAGTGCAAGAATCTAAATGTTCTGGTGTCTGCTTTGCAATCAGAGATAAAGTATGAAGCCCTTTCGTTATGACTTCCCTGAAAAGAAACAATTTTTTTTTTTCCTTCTTACAACTTCAAGTTATTCAAAAACCAATCAGGTTTTTCAAAGTTTCATGACTTTAATTTTCTGTAAAGTAAAATCACTCTTACCAGTCTTTGCTTTCAAGTTGAACAAAACATTGTTGTACATTTGATTTTGTTCTGTCCTTCTCAGAGTTTCGATTGACTGACATTGGGTTAACTCTTGCAATATTTCCACGTGGTTTCAGTTTATTTTTTGTAGTTTTCTTTAATGAATCCAGTGGATTCCTCAATGGTGCAGCCTTAAAAAATATTAATTTAGAAATTCGGAAATACTTAAAATATGATAATTATAAGACACAGAATAGAAAGAACATAAAATTATATTGATTTACATACTTCAAAGGGAAGATCAGCATCGACATTGATTTCACTTTCGCTGCTTTCTACAGGTTCTTCAGATCCTGTTGATGGGGATGAAAAATTGTCATGTTTTTCAGGCAATGTATCCGTTATAAAACGTTGTGGGATGGATGACTTTGGAGACTGAAGATTGAACGTAAATAAATTAAATGATGTAATTTAAATAATATAAATCAGTTTCAATAATAATTTTAATAATGTTCCTTACTAAGTCTATATTTTCTGCGCTGTATAAAGTGATATTCGAATCAACGATTCTTGCTACATTATCGCATTCCGAGGTTTCTGGAGTACGAGATCGAGAAGTTGCAAGAATAGCGCTTGAGTTAGAATTTTCAATACGGGAATTCCGGAAATCTAAACTCTCAAAGGATCCAATTTTAAAAGGATAATTGGAAGGAACTTCTTTTCCGTCATCGCTGTCATCGGCTCTTGAACCCCACTGAAATGAATAAACCACGAAACCATATTATAATTTAATAAGAACAAAGAAAATATTATAAATAAGTATAAAAAGTATTAAAAGACGCAGAGACTTTACATACCTTTTTCTTTGGACTGCGAATTCGTTCTAATGACGGCGCAGAATTTCTGCTCAGAAACGAGTTGTTTGTGAATGGTGGGTTTGAGAAAATCGTGTCTGTCTTCTTGGAACTAGATTTTTTGTTCAAAGAAGGAGTAGAACGAGCTTCGTTTAATTCTCTTAATGATTGACTAGGTGGAAGAGAGATGTTGGTCAATACCAATGTCCGTACAGTTAAGGCACTTTCTATAGACAGAATCGAAGAAGCTGATTTTGTGCGCACCATATTTCTAAGTATCATTTCTTCTTCAGATGTATTTTCACTTTCGTTAACGATCCTGTTTCCACTATCAAACTCGACTATCGACTTCTTTCGTCTTTCTAATGTAGCCTCGTCGTCTTCTATACTTAATTCTTTATCAGTATCATCATCAATATTAATGTCAACTACTTTCATGTGCAAAGATGATTGCTTATTCGGAACCTAAAGGATTTATAAATCGTATTTGTTATTAAGGGTGTTGGAGCCAAGTTCTAATCTAAAAATTCGATTTCTTCATTTTATTGAACAAATATTAAATTTGGAATTTTTTCTCCATGTAGGATTAATCTGTTTTTAACTAGAATTATGCATACAGAGCGAGAAAATATCTAATTCAAATATTTTTTAAGTAAAATGAAAATATTAAATTTTGAAGTCAGATTTTGAATTCTTCGTTTTACGCAAAAAGTATCGAAATTAAATATTTTTTCGCTCTGTACGCAGTTTTATATTTGAAAAGAGATTAGCGCTACAGAGCGAAAAAACATTTATCTATAATTTTCGTTGAGTAAAGTGGAGAATGGAATTTTAAGCTTAACATTCGGTTCCAACGCCCTTAATCAAAGAAAAATTGATTCAACTGCAAACATATTTTCAATTACTTACGATGAAAGAATCAAAAGAATTTCTTCTACTTGGATTCGTTTGTTCCGTAATAACATCAAACGCTTTATTTTCGGCTTGAATCTGCGGTGAAGATGCACGACTGTTTCTGTTGCTGCTACTAGTTGTATCGCTTTGATCATGGTGAACATTTTGCACATCTTCATGGTGTTTTTGTCCAACCGAGAAATTCGATACTGAACTGTTTGCGCTGTTCTCTCGTGTACGATTTCGTACTTTGAAAAGAAAAAGAAACGTAATATAAGTGAGCAGAATATTTATGAAATATTAAAAATGTTATACTATTGATTTGCCATAAAAGCGCATCATATGAGAGTTTCAAGAAGAATATATGTATATGAAGATTTTAAATGACTCAATTAAACAGTGACTATCATTTACTTCCAGCAGGCTATAACTTCAATCCAATCTACCGACAAATCGAAAGCTTGTGAAAATATACGCTATACTTGACCAGCTTGAAATATTGATTATTTCAGGCACGTAAGCTCAACTTTGATCGTCTCTCTCCCTCTTGCTCTCGCTCTTTCTCTTTCTATGTATATTGTACTGTAACCCTAAGGTTAAGAACCTCATGTTCTACTTCGTACACTCTTTCGATTTTTGTTCATTAAATACCTTCACAAATATTCTGCGGTCAGCTACTTTTAGTCACTTAAAATTCATCAATTTCACCAAAAAGTATACAAAAAAAGTGTAGTAAGAATTGCTAGTGTCAGAAAGCATATTTTGTTTCCAAGTTACCTTGATTTTGAATTTGAGTCTCTTCTTCTTGATTCTCTTCTGGATAGATGGTAGTTTGTGATGAAAATCTACGTGTATTTATGTCATTATAGTCCTCTTCACCCACCAGCGTCTTATCTCTGCAAAAATGAAACAGTATTCATATATTAATATTAAATTGATTTTTTTAAAGTAATCTCGACTTCTACGTAAAATGTTATATGTAAAAATAAATCGGTTGATGCATATTTTTATTTTCATTTATTTTCAATTTATTTTCCGAAGTGTTCAATGTTTTGAAAGAAGACTTCAGATTGTGAAACATACATGGAGTCAGAACTGCGATTTAAGCTCAATGCAATAACTGGTGTGACAGTTTCCACCTGGCTGGCAATTCCTATAGAGGAAATATGTTCATCATTTTCATTCCCAATCCCAATAGCTTTTCTGCACCGGAAGGCACACGAACAGCACTGCAGGACACTTTCAGTAAACTTCCCTCCACTCACGGTTATTCGACTTTTCGTCTCATTTTCAAGGACTTTTGTGTCCTCTTTGGTCTCGGAAGGCCACGCGCAATATTTAAAAATCATTTTTCACCGACTAGTTGCTCAAATCTAATGTTATCGATTCAATATACATATCCATGTATAATTAATAATATATATGTATATTATAAATGTTACACCATTAAACGTATAATAAATTAATAGGCTAATCGCCTATTCATATTCACATAATATTCAAATATAAAAAAGCGTGCGAGTTCATTCTACAGTAGAAACATTCCTTAATGGCCAGACATCTTGCAAGTAGAAAAGCCTGCGCGTTACGAATTATTACGGAAATTGTACAGAAAAGTTTTATATCCATGAACTTCACACTGAATATAGTTTTATCATAGTTTTTTTATACGAACTATTCGTAAGTTTCGTTTAAATATTGTTAAACATACTACCAATGCATATAAATTATAAATATTTTCAATATTGTGCCTCTTCATGGAAATTCATTATAAGAATAATTTTTTAATTGATATTTCATTTGAGAAAATTGATGGTGCATAATAAGGGGCTGATTAGATCAAATTATCTTGAGTTCAATTATTTAAAGAGAGAAATTTACTCTTTAACATTCATCATAAGCTTTTTCTCAAAATAATTTTATTTTAATCCTATGAAACCTTGCAGAGTTTTATTACTTAACACGCATAATGGTTGGCATAGCATTAGTTTATATGGAAATTAACCGACATGTTCACGACACAATCGCACGCACAACTGCCCGCATGGAACGACGGGCGTCGCGACGCTGACCGCTCCATCCCTTCCCATTCTGAAATCTATATATACGCCTGTATAAGTGTATACGTATTGTATAATACGCTTCGTTAGGTTTAGTACCCTTATCGTTTAAAAAAGATATTAATCAAAGATATGCCTACGTCTACTGAAAAAAAAGTGATTATAAGAATAGTAGAATAGTGTTCCCGTAGAGGGGACTTTTTACAAGCAGAAGTATATAAATATATATAGTTCCCTCTATTACTTTTTCCAAGTTCCTAAAAAAGTCATAAAATTTGATAAAGCAGTCACTCTATCCCTGAAGAGCTATATACCTGCTTGTAAAAATTCAATATACAGGTTCTTGTATATTTAAAAAAAAAATTTAATCATACAAGTTCAAATGCTATATAATCATATGCACTAAGTTTTCTGCGTTTCAAATTAATAACGTATATAAGAAAGGATATATAAATAAAGGATAATAAATATATAAATATGAATAAATAATAAATATATAAATAATATATAAATATATAATATATAAATATATAAATATATAAATATATATAATAATATATATAATAAATATATAAATAAAGGATATATAAATCACTAACACTTTATTGGTTTTCTCGAAGTGTTATTTTAACTGTGTTAATAATGTTTCAAGGATTTGATTTGATATTAGGAACACGTTATACACATTGGAAAATTTGTTGAACCATTTTGAAAAGTTGACACAAGTGAAAATATAATACCTTTATCGAACGCTCCACTTCCCTCGAAAAACAAGGATAATCGATTACAGTATAGTGGGAAACCCTCTTTGTTATTACTCAGTCCTTTTATTATTATCCTTTATCGATCAGTCCATTCTTTATTCTCGCATTAATCAGATTAAGAAAAAATGACCATATCTACCTCGAAACTTATTTTACATTTTTAGTTGTAAAAGCTATATGATTCGAATTCGAACATGAAATAATTTTACCTATAAAACCTATTTACCTATAAAAACCGCCGATGACCTTAATTTACGTGAAATTGACAGGCAATAATGACTTTTACATTTTCGCTTTCAAAAGACTATTGTTACTTGAATGTAAAAGATTTATTTATTAAAGCCATTTTAGATTAACAGTATATATAGTACCGTAGATGATTAAACCTAGAGTTTAAACTCAATATGTATTAACTAACAATATCGTTTCAAGGGAAAATTCTTTTAGTCACGAGCTTTAATGAAAAGAGTTCTAAGAACCTATTGCGACTGACGCAGGTATTTTTCCTACAGATTTTATCATAATAAGCTCTTTTAAAGCTTACAAGACTAATCTCAGAGTTGTTCCCTGTTTTTTTATTATATCTCAAGGATAAAATTATTATTTTAAATTGTAAATGTTGAAAGCAACTACCTGACGAACGCTTCAGCTATTCAAAGTATCGGATAGAATAATTTCTATCCGAAATTAAGGGCGTTAGATCCAAGTGTTAAACTCAAAATTCCATTCTTCATTTTACTCAACGAAAACTAAACATAAATATTTTTTAGCTCTATACCGCTAATCTTTTTTCAAATATAAGAGTGCATACAGAGCGAAAAAATATTTAGTTTCGATACTTTTTGGATAAAACGAGGAATTAAAAATCTATCTTCAAAATTTAATATTTTCATTTTACTTAAAAAATATTTGAATGAGATATTTTCTCGCTCTGCACGCATAATTCTAGTTAAAAATTGATTGATTCTACAAAGGGAAAAAATTCTAAATTTAATATTTGTTGAGTAAAATGAAGAAATCGAATTTTTAGATTAGAACTTGGCTCCAACACCCTTAATGCTAATTACTAATTTTAAATTTCAATTTTTGCCATGTGTGTATAAATTCAAATGAGGATTTATTTAACTTGAAACCAGGTGGCCAGAAGTTCAATTAGAGTGGAATTTATGTTTTTTTTAGTGATTCAATCGATAATGATTGGACGAAAACTGAAGAACCACCTACATTCACCTTTTCGTGTTCGGAACCTAAATAATTTAATGGAGAAAGGAGCTTCCGATAATAGTCTCGATATTCAGCTTAACTCGCGTAAATTTTGTGTGTGTTGTACAAACACAAGTTCATAGGTTTCTTAAGTTATTTTAATAATTACATATTAATAATTACTAATAATGATTTAATAATCGTACCTGTTATATATAGAATTGTAGATATTGCTGCCATGTTCAAATAAAGATCGTGGATGTACCTTATCTTTATTAAGAAATCTGTTTTCAGTCTGAATTTCTCTCTTCTCTTTTTCAACGTCTATTTGAGATAAAATTATATTCGACCCTGGTTCTGTTTTCGCCTAAATATCAAATCATCGTTATAAAACTGAAGCTGAGACAATATATGTTTGTTAATTCTTTAAATATTTATTCAGTAGCGTTCTTACTTGTTTTGACAAATTGTCGTTTCTAGAAAGTATATTTTTATTGTACGAAATAGATTTTCTCTGTAATTTTTGGGATGAATTTTCTTCCAGGTATTGTAATTGTTGTTGATAAATCGAAGAATACCTGAATTGGAAGTGATAGTATTACCTTTTTGTATGCACTATTCTTAAGAGTGTGCTGACAATAAAGAAATTCAACAATTTGATATTTACGTGTCTCGAACAAGTGGTTTTTGATGCGGCGCTGATTTCAAAACTGTTCCGGGTAATTTTGTGGTTTCATTTGTAATTGCTGGTATTTTTTCGATATCGGTTAACGTATTGTAACTATTTTTTTGAGTATCTGTTTTATGTTTCTCTGGTGAGGAGTTCTTCTGCTTACTTACGTTATTTTTTGGCTAAAAACACAAATTAATTATTACTTTTCATTTGGATATTTATATCCAATAAACTAAAATTATTTAAATGTTTTACCTTAATATTATTGTCCAATTGTAAAGTCGGATTTACTTGAGAGGGCAATAAGTAGTTGCTAGAGTTTGGATTAAAAGAATAATTTACTGTATAACTTGCTAACGGTTGAGCTTGAACCTGAATTGTGTTCGTTGCTATTAAGTGCTTCCGCTGCTGATAAAGATTTCCGATTCTAAACATATAAAGTTTATAGGTCAAATAATTGCATGTTCACACATATTCAGTTTTATATTGATTTTACCTTTTTCTTTCGTTTTCATTCAATTGCTTTCCAGAACTGCGACCAGAAGATTTGAAAGGTTTTTCATTATTCACATTGGAAAGCGATTTCTCGTGAATTTGAATTATTTGTTCAGTCGTACTTTTTCGTTTATGTATGCCAGAAGTTTCCTTCATGTCGCTTCCTCGGAAATTCAAAATTGGTATTCTTGACTCTCCGTTTGAGTTTATCCTTTCCGGTGGAGGGACACTGCTCATACGCACCTATCAAAATTTGATGATAATGAACAAAGTTCATTAAGTAATATTCTAACTTACAATTAGGTAATTAATTTTTTTAAATGTCGTCTGTTTAAAGTGGTCTGTTTTTCGATTTAGGATCTGTACATAATTAGATGTTAATTTTAAAATAACCTTTTCTCCATATGCGTCATCGATTTTTGCAATATAATCCTTTGATTTGAATTCAATTCCATGAGAATCTAAATCTCCTAGACTCTCAGTATTCGAAAATTTATCCTCCAATGCTTCATTAATTTTACCAGGTGCTGAACAAAGCTCTCGAAGTTTGGTTTCCAATCTTTGATCAGAATCAAATGTTCTTACTGAAAAAATTATTTTACTTTTTAGTAATTTTTGAAAGAAACAATGATTTTAAATTACTTGTGTGACGTTGGTTATAGATATATTTTAGACACATGTCAGTACATATTTATTTAATGTCAAATATAAGAACTTAATGATGAAAATTACCACTTCCGTTGGCTATTTCGCTAGCTTTATTTTCCTCATTGTTGCAAATCTTTTTCGGTAATCCGCAATCATTCTAAAACAGGAAAGAAATTGTTTTTTGACTTGTAACCTGTAAAACTTAAATGTTCTATGACACTAACCTTTAATAAATTCAAACTTCACAATTACAGTAATTAATAATCATTTAAACCTGAACTTGTTTAATTTCAAAACTTCCAATTGGAAAAATTTCAATTCAAGTTCCAAATTAAATAAATTCAATTGCTGAGAATATTTTCACCGATTTAATTAAATCGACCTTTAAAGATCTACCCATTTTAAATATTTAATTTTGAATTTATATACTTAGAACTTTTTCAGATTTATATTTTTCAACTGATAAAGCTTCCAGTTTAAAATAACTTGAAGGATTCAATTCAAATTTGCTGAATTTCAAACGTTTTGAATTTTAAACCGGACAATTCAAACGTTTCAATATAGAATTTGCAAATTTTAAATAGTACCTTTCGCCAAGATCCTGGAAAGTGTTCATTTTTGTCAATTAGCCCCGTGCCAACTGCAAGAATATTTGGACTATCTGCCCATCGCTTTTCTCTATTTTTTGCGCTTTCATTTCTGAAAAAAATAGATAAAAAAAATACAATATATATTCAAGTCCTAATTTATTAAAATAATGTGTTATTGTCAATGTATTGTATTATAATTATCAATCTATTGTGCATTTTAAAATCAATAAATCACCTCTTAATACGATCATTTTCCATTTTTGATGTTGCAATTATTTGACCTCTTGTTCTACCTGTTCCTGGTGACACGGATCCGCTACCAGCCACAATCCAATCAACATCAGGGCCTAAAAAATTTCACATTAAATTTTAGTAGTTGCATTAAATTTCATTTCAGCAGGAGAAAAAGTCCCCGTGGAAGTTGAGAATTTACAGATTTACCTGTTGTAATTTGAGCAGTGGGTGAAATCTGTAAACCGTAAACCACGAGGCCGTCAGCTGAAACCATAGGCAATGATTTTCTAGCAAGGCGAGCCCTAATGGCTGCAATCATCGCTGCTCCATCGTGACGATCTTTGGCTGCTTGCTTCCCGGCTTGTAAAATATCCTGGAATAAACTCAAACAGTTTTAAGGGTGTTGGAGCCAAGTTCCAATTTAAAAATTCGATTTCTTCATTTTACTCAACAAATATTAAATTTGGAATTTTTTCCCGCTATAGAATTAATCAATTTTTAACTAGAATTATGCGTACAGAGCGAGAAAATATTTAATTCAAATATTTTTTATGTAAAATGAAAATATTCAATTTTGAAGTTAGATTTGGAATTCTTCGTTTTATGCTAAAAGTATCGAAATTAAACATTTTTTCGCTCTGTATGCAGACTTATATTTGAAAAAAGATTAGCGCTACAGAGCTAAAAAATATTGATCTGTAATTTTCGTTGAGTAAAATGGAGAATGGAATTTTGAGCTTAACATTTGGGTCCAACACCCTTAAAATACTTATTATATTACATGTTTAAAAGTTACATTACATGTTTAAAAAGCTCGTTACCTCTGTTTCATAAATCTGAGCTAATACAGCCAAAGTGTCTAAAGCAGCTTGTCGAACTCTTCTACGTCTATCACCAACCATATTTACGACTTTGTTTGAAAGAGTCTTCACCTTGAACTCTGTGCTTGGGAACGTTACCAGAGAGAAAATTAACAATTGCAACGTATTCTCCCTCGTCTGAAAAATGTCCCATTATATTAATGAATATTATATTATTTCAAGAATCAGAATTCAAAACAGTGCTGCCAATCAATATGAAATATACCTTTGCATTTCTCGCACCAATACATTGCGGTTGCATTAATTGTTCCAAAAAAAGAGCAGGTCTTAGTCTGAGCATTGCAATTCTAGCAAGTTGAGCAGCATTGGGACCACCTTGTCGAGCCAACCCCCAAGCAATTAATGACAGTCTTCGTTTAAGCGCATCTTCAGAAACTCCTGTCAGAACTACCTGCAGGTTTTAAAAAACATATTAGCTAATTATTGGCAACTGCTTAGATATTAAATTATATAATAATCAAATAATTACTCGAGCAACTCCAAGGCCTGCTGCAGCTACTCTGCAACTTCGTTCACCACCCAGAACGGCATGAAGAAGAGATCCTAATCGTGATTCAATAGCATTCAGTGCGCTTGATGTCCTTAAAACTGATGCAATGCGTTCCAAAGCTCGAACTCTAGCCCGCCAATCCTCCTGAAATAATGATGAAAAATATTGATCATTATCATCACTTAGTTTAAATTTTAATGTCCCTGCCATATATAAAAAATTTAAGTTATGTGACAATAACCCATTACCCATATATTGACGGGGCGCATGAATATTCCCCAAATTATATTTTTCATAAAATTTAGTTTACATAAACTCATTTCATCTAATCATAATGTGCTATAATTTTTATGTTTCCTAATTTCAATTTTACATAATTTTTATTTTTTCTAATTATTATTTTCCATGATTTTTATTTTTTCTAATATCTATTTGCCCTAATTTTTATTATTCATAATGTTCATTTCCATAATTTTTAATTTTCCTAATTTCACTTTCACATAATTTTTATTTTTTCTAAAAAATCTTTGCCCTAATTTTTATTATTCATAATGTTCATTTTTCATAATTTTTATTATTCATAATGTTCATTTTTCATAATTTTTATTATTCATAATTCTCATTTTTCATAATTTTTATTATTCCTAATTCTTATTTTTCCTAATTATTATTTTCTATAATTTTTATTTTTCCTAAAATCTATTTGCCCTAATTTTTATTATTCATAATGTTCA
>CAJFCP010000069.1:2719260-2814760 GCA_904066005.1 Synergus itoensis | reverse complement strand
CGATTTAATTTAATTTTAGTCCTAGTTTCAAAAGCGTAATTTTTAAATAAAAAGAAGTGTTCAACCAATTTTCATGATTAGCCTAAAGACATATATTTTTGGTTCATTCTCTATAAAGGATATATTATAATTTTAGGATATCCTGTGGAATAGCCCAGGGATTGAAATCTAAGTTTACATTTATGGATAGATAAATATAGGTTGACTGAAAAAAATAAATGTTATAATACTTCCGAATACTATTATCCTCATGCGAGAAAAAAAATTAGTTTTCGAAGAACTAAAGAGCGGGTCGTTAACCTCTATCGTGCCGTGAAAAATGCAAATAACGTTCAACTCCTTTAGGGGGTATAAGAAAATACCAAGCTTAAGAAAAAGCGTTGACCTACTTGCTCGCTCGCATTATCTTTGAGTATTAATCACATTATTCATTACCTTGTCCACGCGTCCTCTGTGAACTCTTATCTTAGAAATTTGTCGTTCGATAGTCTCTGATTTAAGAAATACTTCCGCTTTTAGAGTAGTTAAAACAATTGAAGACAATGCTTTTAAGTTTTAACTAACGGTTTTATTCGCGTTATCTAACAAATGGTATACCCGCATTCTATTTCTTCATTATTTACGTTCTCGTCAAAGAAGGTATTAGATTTTTGTAAAACTCACGTAATTTACAAATTTTTTATGAAACTTTTTATGAATTAAAACAGGGTTTTTCAAAATTGAATATTTAATACATTAGAATTTGGGCAAAGTGTGTTCCTTTTTATCTGCAACTCTTAAAACCTCAAAGTATACAGGGTTGAGGATATACAGGCGCAAACTGAAACAAGTATCCAAGTTTAAAAAAATTCTCGATCGTATTTAAAACAAATAAGGCCATATGTTTTTCAAAATTTAATATATAAAAAAGGTCCATTTTGGGTGAAATATTTTTCTTCTCATCTGCAACTCTTCAAACGTCAGAGTATACTTGATTGAAGATGTGCAGGCGTAAACTGAATTTCAAAATAAAAGTTTTATTATGAAAGTAAATATTATAACGAAAGAGAAAATGTATATACTCTTTAATATTAAACTTTATATATGGACGAAGGTTTAAACCACATTTAACAAAAATTGCAATAGTCGACTGTTTTTGTAATTATCCAGCATATATTTCAAACATCCCGCCAAACTCCAAACTTTGGCGCGAATTCGCCTTGCACATGCGCCTTCAGACCCTACAAAAATGGAAGTGGCGCGCTAGAGGGCGCCAGGTTGGCAGGTCCCTGCATCAGTGAAAACAGAAAGCCGAACCGGTCATGGGGGCTGCTATTTAATGACTGTGCAGCGCACTCGCGTTTCTGAATTTTTCTAGTGAAATCACGATAATAATACTTATTATTTAGTGAACAACGTGTCATCCGCCGGTTTATCAAAAAATGGGTGCTTACTTGACGAAACCGATTACTGAGAAAGTGTCCAGCGACCAGGTGGGCAAAAATGTTGCGTACGGCGCGAGTTCCATGCAAGGCTGGCGAATTAGTCAAGAGGTAAGTGCTAAATTCTTGGGAGTTCACATAACACCGTTATTCTCTCTTACGTTTTCCAAAGATGCGATTTCGGCGAAAGCCGGCTTCGACCGCTCCGACTTTTTTTTTCCAGTTCCACACCCGCTTCACTCTTAAAGCCTCCACGTTCGCTTGAGAATTAAATTCTGCGGAACGAGCGGTTTACGAATCACTTGAAAATATACATTATGTGCGCTCCAAAGATGCCATTCTACCGTAAATGTGTGTATTTTCAGCACATTTACCGGCTAATTGTTTGCAATCAATGTCGATTAAATTCGCTTCAAAACTCTTCAAAGAGGTTATTCGATTTTAAAGCGTTGCCGATTTTTCGAAGACTGTTCGGGTAATTTTCCCAGCTTTTACTTAGAAAATTGGAGCAAATACATTTCTTTTTGATTTGTCGCTTATGCGATTTTCAAGTGAAAAATCAATAGCTGCCGTTTTGCTTTGCGGATTTTGAAACGAGTGAAAATTCGTTCGAGAAGTTGATTTTAGGTCATTTGCAAATTATGTGAATGGGTATTTGCAAGTTTTACATTGGGAGGGCACTGTACCAAACATAACCTCCACTGCCCGAGTATATAGACGAGGCATGCATCTCGTTTCGTGCAGGGTATTAAACATGATTTCGAGTCCTTACGATTTAGGTGTGACCAGGGTAGCGAATTGTCTGGGAAAGATCGGAAAATGACTGGCTAGTGATTAAGAATTTAAGTAAAAAATCGGGAATTTATTTCTATAATCGCAGTAAAATTCAAGTTCTCATTCTTTTAATAATTATCTATACTATAAGAGAAAAAGTGTTTATTTTTTTCATTATAAAAAAAAACGTTTTGTAATTTTTAGTTCTATTGTGTTAAAAGATGTTTATAATTTTTTCCGCCAAAGCGCCACCCTGGAGACTCATTTAAATGTTTGCAATTTATGTGAAGCAATCATGATTTATTTATTTCTTTGCTCATTTTGTTAATTTCTGTTACTACTGAATGCAAATAATTACAAATAACAGATGTTCTTATACGTTAGTTAATTTTTCTTTGTAGGATGCTCACAATGCTTGTATAGAATTTGACGAAGATGCTTCGCTATTTGCCGTCTACGATGGCCACGGAGGTCACGAGGTAGCTGCATACTGTGCTAAAAATTTGCCAGACTTCATTAAATCAACAGAGGCCTACAAAAAAGGGGATATTAAACAGGCTCTCATAGATGCTTTCTTAGGATTCGACGCTACTCTAACAAAGCCGGATGTCATTGACATTCTGAAGGAAATTGCAGGATCGAAGGAGCCAGATAAGGAGAAGGGAGATACTGATGATTCTGGTACGTTCAGGTCCTTATTTTATAGTTATAAGATAAGATGATCGAGTCATTTAATAAACTTTTGAATTTGCTTTTATCTATACTGAAAAAATGTTAGCACAGCAGACTGCGCCAAACGAGTGGACAAGATTCGTCCTAGCGTTTGGCACTGCTGGTGTGCTAGTTAGTATGTCTAACGTACCAAAATTTTTTCCGTGACAGATGAAGAAGAAAATATTAGCAATCTCTGTATGGAAGCGACAATGCCCTTGGAACAAGTCATGGCGAAATATCAGGCTGAAATTTTGAATCCAAACTTCAAAGGCTTGAAAAATGATGTTAGTAGTCGCGTATGTTCAGCGAGTCCGTACTTACGAAGTCGAAAGGGGAAAGAAAAAGCAAGTTGTTCTTCATCTGGTGCAGGATGTTCAGCCTCGTCCTCATCTTGGAATACCAATGAAAGTGACGTCAGCAGTTCCAGCCAGCCCTGCGCCTCGAGTGCCTCAAGTGCCTCGACTTCACTGGACAGAAAAGGATCCGAGAGTCCTAAGAGTAGCGAGGCAGAACAAATTCTTGATTCCACAACGAGCAACGGTGAAGTGTCTGGAACTTCACAAAGAGTCGCTTCTACAGCAGATCTCGAAACTTCAACGAAATCTATAGACATGCCTGACAGTTCGGAGGACGTTAAGGACAAGGTTTCACCAAGTAAAGCTCCAGAACCGGAACAAAGTCCGATTATAGACCCGGAAGTAAATGGAGCAAGTTCCCAGCAAATAGCAGATAGCAGTAAAGCAGCAGCCGACAATGTAACTAGCAGCTCTTGCATTCCAACAGAAAATGGCGAAGCAGAACAGCAGGAAAATATAAGTAGCAGTGTCCGAAGAATACGTCAAAGATATATTGATCTTTACAAAACTTTACTATCGACAGAGAATCCGAACTCTGATGATGACGAGGAGGAAGATGATGACGAAGAAAATGATGAATCCTTTGTTGGAGGTCGTGGAACGTAAGTGTCTTTTTTATCTATTAGTGTAGAATATACTTATGGATCTTTAAAAGAACATGTTAGAACTGAATTTATTCTGAAATGTTGGGATTTCGTTTTTAGGGGCAAGGAAATAATGGAAAAAACTGAAGGAGTCTTCGATAGTGATGATGAAGACGACGAAGAAGATGATGACGACGATGAAGACGAAGATGATGAAGACGACGACGACGATGAGGAGGATGATGATGACGAAGATGAAGATATGGAAGATGAAGATGTTGTACCGACAGATCTAACCGAAGAGGTAAATATTTGTAAGATTAGTTCTCAAAAGATTAGCTTTTAGTATTATAATAATTGAGTTATTTTCTAATCGATTGTTCTATTGATATTCCAGCCAGGATCTGATAGTGGTTGCACCGCAGTAGTTGCAATTCTAAAAGGTAAAGATCTATATGTGGCTAATGCTGGAGATTCTCGATGCGTTTTGTGTCGAAATGGTCAAGCGCTTGAGCTTAGTTTGGACCACAAACCAGAAGATCAGCCAGAAATGTCCCGGATTATAAAAGCTGGTGGTAAAGTCACGACTGATGGAAGAGTTAATGGTGGACTTAATCTCTCCAGGGCACTTGGAGATCATGCGTATAAACAAAATGCTACTTTACCAGCTGAGGAACAGATGATTTCAGCCCTCCCAGATATCAGGCATACTACTATCGATCCAAAGAGCGACGAGTTCCTTATACTTGCCTGCGATGGAATCTGGAACTTCATGTCCAGTGAAGACGTCATTCAGTTCATTCGAACACGCCTCAAACAAGGTGGCCAAAGTATCTCGAAAATCTGTGAAGAGGTTCGTAATTTTTTATGGTTTGATTTCTTAATTATACTTATAATAAATGTGATATAATTTAATTTTTTAAAACTTTAAAATTTTAACACCCTAGAGATTCTGTTATATAAATTTTTTTTCTTATATGAATGGAATTTCTGGTTTCAGCTCTTCGACCATTGCCTTGCGCCAAACACTTCGGGAGATGGAACAGGTTGCGACAACATGACGGCAGTGATCGTCCAGTTCAAATCATTGCTAACGAATGATGTGAGCAATTCAGCAACAGTACAACCAGTGACGAACAAAAGGCCTATATCCCCGAGTAATGTAGAAACCAGCGAGTGTGTAACGCATGAAAATGTGATAGAAGAATGCAAGCGTCAAAAAACTGAAGCTGTCTGAAAAGTGCTTTCATCCCAAATTGACCTACAGAAACAAATTCTGTTCAAGTGGATATGAATTTTTGTAAAATTATGCAATTCCGTAAACCGACTCTGACTTCATGCCGGAGTCACTCTACCATCTTGCAGTTACATTGAAACAATACATAAAAGCACGACCATTACAAGTGCTCAATAGACTGAATGATTGGAACGTACGCGGGTGATAAGTTTTTTTATTAACTTGGAAAAAGTAAACGAATGGAGTACGGTATTGCTGAATGACTCCTTAATACAGGATTTTACGAATACTTTCGTTTTTACAGTTTTGGCTGAGGCAAAATCTAACGGGTTTCTTTTTTTACAGTTTTCAAAATTGTGCTGAAAATTAGAAAGAAACTGAAGAACTATAATTAAATTACTAGATCGAGGAATAATTGTTTAAGCGATAGAATATAATTTTAACACTTTCTTTTCAGTGGAGAACACCTTTATATATTGTAGTTGATAAGTAAATATAAGCATACATTTAAATACAGCAAAGTTAAGGTAAAAAATTAGCGGCAACCTATCAATTGTATAATTTATTGTTTTGTTCACATCGACGTCATAACACTCTAGCCTTTAATAATAATTTTAACATATTTATCGCTCCCGTGGACACTAAATCTTTATTGGTTATGGTGTATAGTTCGAGAAAATTGACGACGCAGAGAAACAAAAAAAAAAAAAAAAACTTTTTTATAATATACCATTCACTCCATTTGCATTCGCATCGTTCAACAATTCACGATGTCGTAAATGTTCAGGTTTCATCACCTATTGTGTATTGTCTTAACTCACTCCTTATTTCACTATCATTCCTAAGCGTGGATCGGTCGTTTATTTAAATTTTAAAATCATGCACAGTTGAGAGAAAAAATGTAAAAAGCTTTTCGGAACAGAGTGGCATCTACGATGTCCTATCAGAACAGACTTTGTTTTTCTTTAATGTACTATTGAGTTTGTAAGGTACATTAAACGTGCGTTTGTACATATTTCTAAACATAAGCTGTAAGATTTATATTTGTAACCCAATATACAAACGAATCATTTCTTATTTTCTTTTTTGAATAAAGTTTATTTTTCAATTCCTATATAGTTGCTGTGTTATACAAGAGTATCAAAATTTCAATTATAAAGTTAGCACTTCTTACTTCTTAAAAACCTGTCAAATCGTTTTTCGACCCTTCTTGAAAGACAGGTAGTGATGGTTGTAAAAGTGATAATACTTTTTTTCGCTACTTTCAAGATTATTCAAAACTACATTCTCCTTTTTTTTCTGCTTTGTCGTTTAGAGTATCTAATTTATGTATAAATCACCGAATTTGTTAACGCTACAAACTTCGAGTAGCTGTACTGAACATGCAATACCAAAGTAACGTCAGAGATGGTAACGCATTCGTTAAGATTCTATGCGTAGGGAAAAACAAATTTGATCTTTTGAGATGCAGAATTGCCCGATGTTAGAATTTACTCGAAATTATTGTACACCGCTGAACTTTTGTTGAATACTATAGTATTCAAAGATTGAAACTTCTTGATTGCTTCTGATTTGTAGTACAGCTGACGGTTTAAATATGATTATGCTGGGTGTAACACTTTTTCAGAAAAACAATATCGAATCGTTCAAATTCGTTAACATTTGTAAATAAAATTGAAGCAGTCTGGAAAGTTTGGCTCGAACAGGACGTTTTACAATGTATACTTAGTATCAGCCAGAATTAACTGATGTGCCTTTCATGTTCAGGGGTCGACCGTCTCCACTCTTTGTACATTAGACGTTGTCTCATTTGCGGAGAGTCTTCACCCAACACTTCGATTCTTAGATGCAAAATTCTTGATCAACCTATGTACAATATGCATATATCCGTTTCGTAATACATGTACCATGAAGACAAATTCTGAGACCATTTTCATTCACTCCTTTTCATGACTATTAATATCTATCATTCGCTCTTGTACTATTTTTTTCTCATTTTACGAATTCTTATTTCATTTTTTACAAATTTTAATCTCATTATGATAAGATATTAAATTTTATGGTTGCGTACTTAATTATAGTGTTTTAAAAATTAATTCTTATCTCTGTTTCACTTTTTTCATCAGGTTGAACTTGAATAGTGAAAAGCACTTAGCGTAATAAAAATTATCACGCCAAGTGATATCACAATTTTATGAAATATAGGAAGGAATAATTTCAATTTACTGTTAAGTGTTCAATCGTTTCCAACTGTTCCATTTCAATTTTTTTGAGAGAGTCGTATTGAATTCGAAGTCGTTCCAACTCCATGGATTTTTCCATTATTAAGGCCTGGAATCACAAGAAGTTTATGGATGTGGTTTGGAGTGTGATATATTTTGGGGAAGGTATAACAATAATTTCATTATGTATACCTGCATTTGTTGCTTTTGTGCTTCTCGTTCTTTAGAAACTGAACGTAATAAATTTCGAGCACCGATTACTTTCATCTTTTCTTTTTCAACCTGTAAGCCCACATTGTCCAAAATTTGGATAAATTCATCGGTGCTCTTTTTGAACTCGTTAATTTCTAAAGAAAAAAAAAATAAAGATTTCTATATTACATATTTGTTAATTTGCGCCCACCGGTGTTTCTGATTCAAGAATCTGACTGCAGATGGCGAAATGAATTATCGGTACTTGTATACGATGAGTTAAGTGCTCGTGATTTCCAAAGATTACATTGCAGTGTGAGATAAATAAGTGATAAGTTGTCATAGATTCAATTTCAAGGGAGAAAAAGGTGAGCGATTTTGATTCACTAACAATAAATTTTCAGAGAGTCTACTTTTATTCATAATCTACAGAAAACAGAAAAGTGTTTCCAAAAAAGCAACGATTTTTCTTGCTTGTAGTGCATAAAAACCCAGAGTGCCTTACTTACTATTGACAAAAGTTTGACACTCTTCTTTTAATTTGCTAGCTTGACTAACCACTTCGGGATCTAAAATGCGTATTTTACTCAAATCGTCAATGTAAAGTCCGTACTTTGCTAGTGAGTCTGCCATTTTATAAAACAAAGACGCTGGTGGTGATGCTCACCAGTGCTGACAACTTGTCAAAGCTAAATCTAACTTCAAATTCGATAAAATCAATAATTTAATTAATCATGTTCGTATATCTTTGTGTGCGTTCATACTTTACACAATTAGCACAATTTCGAGACAAATAGTACCCACCTATCCCGATATTGTAATACAGTTTATCTGTATCTTTATATCGATTTTAAAATTACGTTGACACTTAGCACCATATGATCATAGTCATTTTTATTCAGTTGGTAGATCTGTAAATCTGTTACGGATGCGCGAGTTGCTAGAAGTGCTAGTCGTCAGCAGTGTTGCCACTTTCAGTACTATAGTACTAGATTAGTACATTTTGGACGGAGTCAGTACTCTCAGTACCACTTTGGCATTTTCAGTACTATCAGTTTAGTACAATTGTACTGCTTCATGTATTTTTTCATTTTTTAGTTATTCAATAGATTTTTATAAAACTTTATCTTTTTTCTTAGTGTTTTTAGCAATCTAGTGACTTTAGCCGTATGCGGGTTGTCATTCTGAGTGAAAATAAGCTCTATAGTAAATTTCTTTACTTTACTTTGATTTTATCTTTCGACTGAGGGCACCAGCAAACAAGTTTAAAAATTATCAGAATATTCTCGTTCAGTTTTGTTCGTTCCTGCGTTATAACAACTTATTCTAAAAATTGTTTTTTATTTGAAATAAAATTTAATAATTAAAGTTCTTAATTGTTTCAACAAAATAAAGTTCTTTAGTTTAAATCATTTTACCCTTCCCAGTACTTACATACTTATACTTCATTCCGGGAATTGAATTGCGAGCTTTGAAGAGAAAAAATACGCTTTTATAGTTGAGTTCATTACTATAAACCCTTTAAACGTATACACATATATATCCGGGCAATTGATAAGAATCTTCTATTAGAAATTTATCAAGTGAGGAAAGTTTAATTAAACTATTATCTACTATTATTAAAATATTGGAAAATATAACGACTTCAAAGCTACCTCAATGAGGAAGCAAAAATGATTATATTTTGTATTTTAATAGAAAAAAAATTGGAGAAAATGATTAGTTATTAATTATTTATGAAAAATACTGACTATAAAAATGATTAAAAGGAGTGGTATTGAGTTTTCATAAAAGATACTTCAAAACTTTTTGAATTTCCCGCCAAAGTACATGTTTAGTACTAGTGGCGCCAACGTCAGTACTATTTTAGTACGAAATTGGCCTCCATTTCAGTACTATCCGTTTTTTTCAAACGGCAACCCTGGTCGTCAGGTCGTTTATTAGCTTTATTAGATAAGTCGTGCAATAAAATATAGAAAAATGTGGAAAAACCTATATAAATTTGTGTAGATTTTGCCTGAAAATGGGAAATAATAGTTTAGTGTAGTCGAAAATATAGTAAGTAGATTGATTTGAGAGTTGACTTTAATAAATTCGTGAAAAAATGAGGTTAGTCGAGACAACTTAGAACTTATTTGTGATTCCAACTCAAGTTCTTTTCGTGATCAATCAGGATTGAGATTCTTAAACAAGTCGCAACATTTTGTTGCTCATGTGTTAAATAAATGACTCATTTGACTTTAGAAGTCAGCAAAATTTGTATCTCCGCACCATCGTCACCGACTGTATTTTATTCACCCCTTGAACCGCTTCTCCTAAAAGTTTACGTTATGGGAGATCAAACTGGCAATAAATATCCCTCCGAATATGTTAAACTTAACATTGGTGGATCATTGCATTATACCACCATCACCACTCTCAGAAAACATGACACTATGTTACGTGCAATGTTCAGTGGTCGAATGGAAGTCCTTACCGACTCCGAAGGTAAGACGAATTTTCCAGAGGTTTTTGAAATTCTTATTTTGTTTCCTCAATTTCTCTTAAACAAATTTCAAAGTCAGCGAATTAGATTCTAGGGAGACACTTTCGTCTATTGTGAAGATATATAAAATGTGAACTCTTTTTAATTTCACTAATAACAATGTATGAATTATTGTATTTCTTTCTGTTTCAGGTTGGATATTAATCGACCGCTGTGGAAAACACTTCGGCACAATTCTGAACTTCCTAAGGGATGGTTCAGTGTCTCTACCAGAGAGTACAAAAGAAATGGCTGAGCTTCTTGCCGAAGCAAAGTATTACTGCGTCAGCGAGCTGGCGGAATCGTGTGAACAGGCGCTCCAAAAAAAGGAGCAGGAAACGGAGCCTATATGTAGAGTCCCTTTAATTACCTCTCAACGAGAGGAACAGTTACTAATAAGTAATACCACAAAACCTGTGGTGAAATTGCTTGTAAACAGGCACAATAACAAATATTCTTACACAAGGTAACTTCTGAAAACAAACCAACATTCAAAATTTAATCAATTGTAGCCCTTGTAAAATCTATTTTGATGCCAAAAATTGCCTATATTTTCTTTCTTACAGTACGTCAGATGACAATTTATTAAAAAATATAGAGTTGTTTGACAAGATGTCTCTTCGATTTAGTGGTAGAGTTCTATTTATCAAGGATGTGATCGGTTCGAGCGAAATTTGCTGTTGGACGTTTTACGGTCACGGTCGCAAAGTAGCTGAAGTCTGTTGTCACTCTATTGTCTATGCGACTGATAAAAAACACACAAAGGTAAATAAAATACCATCTGTATTTAAATCTAAAGAACTGAAATATTTTTACAAAATTGTATGTACCTTAAAGTGAAACGTTCTTTGAATTTAATTACAAAAGTCGATTTCAAAGAAAGGAGTGTACTCATAAGCAACAATTGTGCACAGGTCGAGTTTCCAGAAGCGCGAATTTACGAGGAAACTCTGAACATTTTGCTCTACGAGCACCGGAACGGTCCGGATCAAGAACTGATGCAAGCGACATCGTCGAGAGGTGCAGTTCAAGGTGGAGCGCTACCCTGCACATCAGACGAAGAGGAAGGCGAACGCTCAGGCCTTGCTCGCCTTCGCTCCAACAAACAAAACACCAACTGACCCATCCGCGCTTTCCTTCCCCCTTCCCATCCAGCAATTCGTAGTGTCGTCCGTACTCTCAAAACACGAGCCAACCGCAAGTAGTTAAATCTATTTAATTAAAATCACTTAGTCCGATACTCACATGGAATCATAGTTACGACTCCAAACAAACAATAGTAACAAAGTCTCACACAAAATTCAATCGACAATGAGAGCACAGAGCACTAAAGAAAATTGGATTTACTCTGAAGAGTCAAGAATTAAAAATTTGTAGGTTTACACGTACATATAAAAAGCGTAGTTTGAAATGGCGTAGATTTTAGCTCTATCGAGGGAATTTCAGAGTTTTCAAACCTCAAAAGAAAACCTGAACTGACTTTTGAACTTGATTCACGTTTCTGTTTCGAATGAATGATAAATTCGCATCCCAAATACACGAAATTCTCGTGCCAAACATTCTTAAACATAAACCAGTGATAAGTCGGAGTCATCAGCCGAAATTTGTAGGTTTCTCCTCTCTGGCAATTTTTATATGACTCGTTTTAATAGTTTTTAAAAAATGCCATAGAGGAAACACTACCAGGTAGTAGGTAATAGATTCAGGTTCATTCAATTGGTAATATACAAAAAATAGTTTAAACATTGAATCTTCATAAGTTTTCTTTTTATAGAACTATTTTTTTCATTTATTACAAGGGACTGTGGAGAAAAGATCGCGAAAATATAAGGAACTTTTGAATAAGTTTTCTAATTTAATTTACGGAGCTCATATTCTGGCTGTCGACAGAAAGGGACCATCTTTTTCTAAATATTGCTATTGGCGAATTTGAGAATATCTATGTTTACATTTTAACAAAATTTCTAATTGATTAGAATTACAGTAAGCAAACATAATATGGAAATTATGTTGTCTTACGTTGTTATGTGCGTGAAAATCGTCTTTTGTGTTGCAAACTATTTATATTTTTTCATATTTCTATGAATAAAACTACTACTTATATGATCTCACATTGGAGATTGATTTTAGGCTCTATGTAATAATTTCGTGAAATTGCTTGAGTTGTTCGCGACTTGTTATTTTTATAACTAATAGTGTAGTTGTATAATTGAATGTGATTGATCGAACAACGCAAACTAAAAATAATGACAGCTAGTGCTCAATTCCAAAATTTTGAGAATAATAAAATATACTTTTGATTCGACGTAATTAAACTAGTTTTTTTTTTCTAATTTGATTAGCCTATCACGGATCAAATAAAAAGATTTCTCGTATAACATATTTCTTGCATTAGAATACAAGAACTGATACATACAGAATTTTGTATATAAAAAACCTAATGTTTCACTGATTTAATCATGATTAGGAGAAACAATATGCACAGGATGATTATTAACAAAAAAAAAAAATAAATGTAAAACTGAAACATGTTTATCTGTTATTTATATAATTGTTCAATTACAGAAAAAGTTAATGTATATATCAAAAATCGAGCAACTGGGAAAAAACTGCTTTTTTTCTGTGTAAAATAATTTTTAATTATTATAAATTTAATAATATAGAGACTTACATATTGCATCAAATTAGAAAATTTCTAGACATTTTTTGAATTGAATAGACTTAGAATCTGTTATCATTAAAATAAGTGCATTTCTTTATCTTGCATTAAAATCTATACATTTTTATTTCATCTGTAATCACTTAATGTTAAATAAGAAAATTAATATTTGTAATATTTTGAATGTTAAACTAAAGATAATTCCGCTTTCTCAAATTATTGATAATATTCCATAATTAAAATAGTCAAAACACCAAACAAGGTATTCATATTTTATGCGTATACGAAGAGAATTTTGCTACAAGAGCAACATTCAATTTCTTGAAAAATTTTGAATTATAGATGTACGAACGATATGTGTGCCAAAAATTTAAACTGTGGTAAATAGAATTCCGTATTAATTACAGAAAAAAAATATCCCAAGTTCTGATAAATTTAATAGTAATTCATTATCAGTCGTTGCATTTATTATCCCGAAAATCCGCGAACAATATATTTAATAAAATTAAGTGTAAATTCGTAAATGAAGACAATTTTTTTTAAATGTACACATTTCCTCCAGCGTGTGTAATGTTAATAAAAATGATTTATATATCCAAGATATGTTTAAATTATGTTATGTCTAGTTATTTCAAGTGGATCTTCTTTTGAGTTTTTCAAAACTGAAAAAAAAATTTAGATCTTCATACATTTGTAGACGCTACAATACAGAATGATAGAATGAAAATATGAAAATGAAACATAAAAATAGAGAGCCTTGCAAAAAAATTTCGTAATGAACTATAACTATATTTTTGGTGACAGCGCAGACGATATTTTGAGCATTGCCCCCAAGACTTTATTTCAGATTTCATTGAATGATGACTCGAACATCGTGCGTGGTCGAAATCCGTTTTCGTTCATGACGTCAATCTTGATTTAAGAGATCCCTTGATAGGAGATAGGAGAAAACATACAACACGCCTTTTTGATTGCGACTCCCTCAACGGCCTCGTCACGTGGCCCTGACAGGCGTATCGAAATTTCAGTCAACTTTATACTAACCAGCTTACCAATCTATTTACATGAAACGTAAACTAAATTACAAAATAATAACTGCACTTTTAACTTTTAAGTCTCGTTTCTTATTGGTTCTTAATCATCTTACTGCCTGTCATTCTCTCTGTCTTTCCCAATCTTTCTTATTGTATAATTTTTTCAGTTTTTTCCATTTTTTCTTTGACATGGCCATTGAGGGAACTGGAATCAAAATGGCTTCCAAATCCAAGTCGTCACAATTCACTTCTCCCTCCAGCAAAATATCGTACGTTCACGCAAGAATCAGAATGTAGTGTAGTCGTGAGACTGGTGCGGATAGAATAAATAATTTGCACCAATTATCATAAAAAAAAAGGGATGCATCCGCGATGTGTGTTAAGTAGCTTGGAACGGGATTGAAAGTCGTAATGGTTCGATTTGAATTCGCCCTCGAAAAAACTGGATAGCATTTTTGTGGTATTTTTACATATTTACCAAGGCAGACCAAGGAAACGAAACCTCGCGACGTCCGTGCCTTCTTTCAATGCTTTCGGAGTCATTCAAAACTTCGATATTCTTCCGTAAACAATCTACGCTAAGCGACAGACAGTGCCTTGAATTTTTTGGTCAAGAATGAAATAAGTGGAACACCAAACAAATTGAAAAAAATATATATATACAACTATTTAAAAATACAAAGGTGAGTTACTCTCTTGTTTCCCTTTGTTTTTAATTTAAATTCCTACTTTGAATTCTACACGGGATGCATTTAAATGCTTCAGAAGTGGTTTTTGTTGAGCACGCATGTAAGCAAACTTTTAACAAAACTTAAAAGTAAATTTTTTTTTACATAACTTCTTTCATATTCTGTGAAATGTATTTTGGAACTTTTGAATTCCAAACATTCCTTTCAATTTTGTAAGTTCTAAATTTGAACGAATCTTTAGCAGATGGCTTATGTTGATTTTTTTCTGAGATAAAATGCTATTCTAGAAAACTATCAAGATTATTTTATTACATATGTATATTGTTGTTTTTGTTAACATTTAGAATTATGTTTATGTACTAAAAAGCTAAATAAAAAATTTTATTTTTAAACCTATTTCTTGAACTTTGAATTCTTATCAATGACTCTATTCAAGAGTCATCTCACAATAACTAAAAAATGTCCACAACTCTGCTTTTATTATGCTCTGGCCTTGAATTAAAGCTAACAGAGGATCAAGTGTCTCAGGAAACAATCACTTGTTAATTGAAGAACAGTTGAGGAAAAAATAAGTTCATTGTCAGGAAGAATTTTGTACTTTGAATTCTATTGAAAACATTTTTTAGATTTAGTGTTTAATAAGCCAATCTGTTTTATGCTAATCTATTTTAGAATTTTTAAATTTATAAAGTTAATAAGAATTTTTATTTATTATTTCATATTAAAAGTTGCTCCAAAATGGTTCATGAACCTTTCTCTCTATTTTAATATAAAAATGTATCCTAAAATTTCTTTTTCTTATTAGAAATGTTTGTAAAAAATTAAAAAAGCACATTAAATCTTTTTTCTTTTGCAAAACAACATGTCAATAATTCTGGAAAAAGTTACATAACATAAAGCTATAAAAACTTCAACTTTAAAATAGAACATTGAAAGCATTGAATGATTCTCAAGTAATTAACACTATTGTAAAAGTTAATTTTTATATTATTTTCAAAAATAACTTAATTTGTAAAAATGGATTTATACATATAATATTTAAATCACTATTTCCAATAAAAATTTACTTTAATTTACAAAAATCTAATTTTTAATTTCATTTTTCATCACCTTTTTACCTTGAAAAATGGTTTTAGCTATAATTTAGCCATAGTCTTACTTTTTCAAACAGTAATTGTCAATAGCATTATCGCGTGTATCTAATAATCTCCATTAAGCACGCGTTACTAATTACACATTCCTCCGTTAAACCTTGGCTTTCCTCCTGAATACAACATTTAACCCCTTCATTAATCCTGTAATTTATCGTGCACTGAATAAACTAAACCACTTATAAACCTACCACACAGCTTTCAATAAATGTACTGAAATACACCCGAAAACTAACAACTCAAAATTGTTGCAGGCTTCAAACCACATACAAATGAAGCAGATCAAGTAGAGAAACCGCAAATTCGCTTCGATGGAAAAGTGGAGAAGTAAAGGCAAAACGACTCCAAAAACGGACAGTCTTCTGCCTCCCACTCGACGACAGCCCGTCGTAGAACCTTCTTCAGTCGACAAGAGAAAAGGAAAAAGATGGACAATCGGTGGATTTTTCAAAAAAATTTCCAATCGTGAAAGCGATCCCTCCTCTAGTGAAGAGGCTTCCAGCATCCACACGCCTGTTTTAAGGCGGAAGAAAACCAAGAACATTCTCAAAAGTAAATCTACACGTCGTAGCACAAGTTCCTCTCTACAAGCAAAAAAAGATTTCGATTTTGAATATACAAGAGGGAAGCCACCCGAACCGAATCCCTTTATTTTTCCGAATCGATATTCGCCTCTTCAGCATGAATCCATGTATTCTCGTAGCAGCGAAGGATCGCTCGACGGATCTAACAAAAAGGTTCGAAAGGACAAGATAAAAGCCAGAGTCGAAGCAAAAAGAGATAAACTTTGCATAAACAGCAGCACTGACGAAAGTTCCAATGAATGTAAGCCACAAAATGGGTTGAAAAATGACGCCTGCCCCAGAAGGAGACGAACTGCGAGAACCGAGCGTTTCATAAAACGATTGTGCAAAGACGAAAACGGTGCTCTAAAACCAATAACGTCTTCGCAAGATTTCGATCAGATAAGCGACGTGAACAGTCGTTTCTCGCAAGATAAATTGTCTGATAAGAATTCGCAGTTATTTCCGACACCAAATACTCTCCCCAAGTATCATTGTCGATCACCTCCTGCCATAGATTATCAACTCCAAATTCAAGGAGCGGATAATCCCCTTGTGAGACAAACGCTTCAATATTTCTCCGACTTCGATAAGAGTATAAACTTCAAAGAAAACAAGTCTAACAACTTTAAGGAGAAAAAGAGACTTGACTCTCGTCGCAGACAAACCCAGCAAATATTCCCAGTGACAACCAATATTGACAACCTTCCAAATAAAAAGTCAAGATCTCAAGAGAATATTTACCTAGACCATCTTCCCTTTTTCGAGGCGAAAGTCTCGCCACAGGTTAGACAATCTTACGCCTCTCCTTACGAATATTCGAAAGTAGGTCCTAAAGAAAATACTAGGTTTAGTAATTGGAGACCAGATAATCAGTTTTATCTTCCGAAGGGAAATGAAGGGATCTATTCTCGGATTATTTCTCCTTCTCAAAGGTCAGAAATCGTCTTCAAATCTGAGTTTAAAACTCCCCCCCTCCCTTCTGAACGTCTTGGAAAACAAACTCGCGAACCAGAAAAATATTCAGAAGAAAGGGTTCTAAGAGAAAAGGATTCTGAAAAGAGGAATTCGAAGAACTTGGAAGAAGCTCTCTGCGAGTTGGAAGAAATCTATAATAGTCTTCAACTAGGAGATGAAGATCTTTTGGAGAGAGCAGAGAAGAGAAGCATGGAGGAGTATAGTAACAAAAAAATAGAGCATATTCTGAGTGATTTAGAAAGAAGTATGAACTTTGCGAATACAAAGGTAAAGAAATCAGAAGTTGAACCCAATATTATAAAAGATGACATGGCCTACAGAAGACTCAAAGCTTCCAATCGACCCACTTCAGATGGACATGCGATCTTATCAAATATCAGCTATCTTATCACTTCGCCAATTGCCTCCAGAAGGGATTTATACGTCGATCCAAGGCAAAAGGTCAGAGGAAAGGAACCAGATGTGACTCTGGATGATGTTGTCTTTCGCAATTTGCACCATGCAAACAATACTTTGAAGGTCCTCGAGCCTCAGCCACCTTTTGGTATTCCGTTAGGACCAATCACAGGCGCCACTGAAAGTGATTATCTACACACAAAACCTTCCAAATCTGAACCCAGGTCAATTTATCTTCCCCGATGTGAACCCGACATCGTCACTGATGATCTCGCTTTTAGAAATTTGCGGAAAGATGCCCTTGATAAAAATATCAATGATGAGAAGCATAGTTGGGAGAGACCTTCGACCTTTGTCGCGAAGAAGAAACGCGCTGTGCGATCACTATCAGCAAATCTTTATAGCCTGATTAACAAAAAAGAAAATCAAGAAGAAGCTGAATTGGATTCTGAAAGTACAAATGAAATTGCAAATGGAATGTCAGATCATAGTCCGAGATTTGAAAGTGAGTTTGATCTGGATTTGAATAAATCTAATAGTCTCGACATCAATGGGAATCAATCTGAGCTCGAATTGAAAATCTCGAAGGAGGATTTAAAAATTGAGAATGATCGAAAATCTCCCAAGGATGTCGGGCCTTTTACAGAACAAGAGATTTCGGTTTATAGGCAGCTTTGTCAGGAATTGGAAAATTTGGTCGAATCGACTAAATGTTTTGAACCTGAATCAAGTAAGAAATCTGAGTCGCTTCTCCCAACAAATCCGTTGGAGGAGAGACTTTGTGAGGAAAAATCAGAGAAATCAGAGACTAGAGATGAAAATTCTTGCAAAAGAGAGAAAACTGGGTCGAGCTTCGGAAAGGAGAATGCAAATGAAAATGATATTGACGAAATTGGAAATGAAATAACGAACTTGAGGGAGAAATTGACCCATTTTGTCGCCTCAAACGAGGATCATGCTGTGTGTACCAAAGAAGTTGAAAATAAGATTATTAATAAGAATCTAGAGATCAGGGAGGAATTAAAAGAGGAATCTTCTCAGGTTCCTGTAATTAATAAAGCTGACGTGTCTAATCTAGTAAATTCTGTAAACGAAAAGGCAGTTTGTTCGAGAATGGGTTGTGATTCGCAGGACGCATCGCTGAGCGAAGGTGAGAATCTGAGTTGTAAAGAAGCTACTAATGTGTGTAACGCTGACTTATTCTTACTAACTATAAAGTACATTTGTTATGTTACTAATCAGATAAAAGCTCATTTCTTTTTATTGCTCGCCTTTTTCTATGTGCTATTACTAGCGATTACTACGATGCCATGAAAACGATTGTGTGATGTATGTCATTTGATTGAGAATCTGTTGGCTTGATGCGAAAATATAGTAACGATAATGATAGTATTTTTATAAAAATCATTCCAAGTTGATTAATGTTACTAATGTCGTAGGTGCGGACACTCTTCTTAAATGACGAGAAGCGTTCTGAACGAGTATATTGTAAAACACTTTACACCGTCGAGTGATGAGTTACGTCAGGTTGATTTTGTAAAACTAGAATTTACAATGGACTGTTGAAACACTGACTTGTTGTTAATTTTAATAAAGTTTAATGGTTATAATCCTTGTGTCCAAAGTTCTATATTATTTTTACTTTATTTTGACTCCCAATCGTTATGTTTGACTTTTGCCAATTTATTTTATAATTAAACAATTCTTCCTATACGCATAATTTTGTTTATTTTGATATAAAATAAATCTCCAGCCCGTCGTACAAGAAGATTTCTTGCTTCCTCTTTTTATTTATTGGCCCAAGTTAAAAGGTCGAAATTTCTCCACGTCCTACGCTTTAGTGATTCATTTTTTCAGAGATCGATGATGAGAGCATACGTGTAAAATAATCTTTATATTAGTGGATTTAAATTCGGTTACGAGAAACTCGGAATCTGATAAAGGTTGTTTTTAAAAAGTAAATTAATTGTCAAATATAATTATTTCCTTATGAAAAATGTCTAATGATATATTATTTTTTAAGGGCATATGTTACTAATTGTAAGAGCAAATTTAACTTCGCCATTTGCAAAAAAATAATTATTTTTGCGGGTGTAAAGTTGGCGAAATTAAATTTGCTCATATGGTGAGTACATTACATAGAAAGATACAGAAATTAATGAAATGCAAAGTTTACCTTCGCTCGAATTAACAAGTAACAAGTTCGTGGAATTAGGAAAAAAATGAAGCCTCTCATTGGTGCACATCTAGGGTAAGAATCACCGATAGTTTTTTCATTTAGTTTTCTAAAATCCTAAACTATTTAATCACTAGTTAATCCATTTCTACTTTGCTTAACCCATCCTTGCTTACGACATACACTAGTCAAATAATTAATTAAAGAATTAATTTAAAATATTCTTTCATTTCTTTATTTTTATATATCTTATTAAATATTTTTGATGTACAAATTTTCTTTAAGTTTAAATAATCATAATAAAGCAATTTATTTAAAATAGTTAAAATAAATAATCTGAAATAACGAACTTCTAAAATTCTATTTCTTTTCAAGCAACAATAAAAAAATTATTTAAATATATAAATGAAGTAAGCTTGGAGGTGCGTTTTCATTAAATCTGTGAATATGTGCGCCTGTATAATGCTTGTGGCGTGGCTTTTTCTATTAGATTAGTGTAAGCCAGTTTGTAGTGACGTATGAAAAAAAAAGTCGGGAGACAGTAGTGAATTTCTCGACTTCGCGATATAATTGTGTGTTTACGCGAACTAGTCCAAGATATTAGAATTAGATTAATACTGAAGTTTCAACCAAAAAAAGTGAGTTATCCAACAAGAAACATCTCGTCTGCAAATTAATTTCGAATATAGATGAGTAGAGGTGCATCCCTCGAGAATGCGCAGTACAATTTCTACAAATCAAGTTATTACAGGTCACGTATAGAAACTTTTGTTTCAGAATATCGTGGGAAATTCCACAATAAATAATATAAAAGTTAGAAAACCTAAGTTCATAATTCTCTTCAAAAAAGGATTTTTTTAAATACTACTTTCAGTAGTTTCATTAACTGTTAATTAATTCTTAGAATAAAGCATATGTGTTTGCGTAAAACATAATGCAATATTTGCAGAGTTTTTATCAAAATTTTCATTTAAAACATTTTTCATTCTCAAAGTTTCTTTATTTCGTCTTGAGAGTGGCGCAGCAAATATTTTTCCAATAACCATGTTTACAGGTACCAATCCATTCATTTTCAGTCAAAATATATCTGCCGGCAGAATAAGCAGCCTGGTCGATACGTTTTATATAATCTAAATCTCAAATATCGGATTTGAAATTTTAAAATGAATTTACTTCCTTTTTTAAAATTAATTATTTATTTATACAAAAAAAAATAGTTTATTCGTTTAATACCAATTTTTAAATTGGTGGTCTTTTCACGCTTTTCCCAATATTTCCTTTGTTATTAGCTTTTCTTTGAAGCGTTGAATAATTTTCTTACTGACCTACAAAATCTTCTTTAGAATTCTCTTTGAGACTCAATTATAGACCATTTAATGTTCGTAATCTCTCCAACGGGGATTAAATACTCTGTTCAAAAAGTAAATTAATTAAATACTAAATTAGCTGAAGAAATCACCGTAGTTTTTAAAAATGATAAGTGATAACCATTTATGTATAATCGAGTAATTAGTATTGTATAATAATACAAATTTGGTCCCTTTGATAATTCTAAAACTTTAAAATTTTTTTGACAAAATGTTTGGTCGTCAATATTTTTCAAAAATTCAAATCTTAGGGGTGTGATTCACATGCGGTAGGGGGTTGTAACTTTGTTTTCAATGTTTATTCATCAAATTGAACGATTCGGAGGAATAAAATTCAAAATCTCAAAGCTGTAGGGAATTTTTCAAGTATTAAGGGTGAAATTGAACATGTGATCCAAAAGTGTTAGAGGGTTGTAACTTTTTTGACAATATTTTGCTAGAAATTACATATACTTATTTTTCTGCCTTATATTAAAATAGGTCAGAGAGCAGATGTCTAATTTTACTTTCTATCCTGTATTTTCCGGCAGTCTATCGTCATGTTTGTTTTTTTTATTTTACCAAGCGGAGCTTCAATAACCGATTTATATTTCTATTACGCCCACAGTTTACGCAATGAAAGAGTGTTTAAAGTGAAATCTAAATCTATTTGTATTATGAACCAATGGTCTTTTTCGTTTTACTTAATATTTGCATTATCGACCGCTTCTCGCACTATTAGCATTATAACCGGAATGTATAATTTTCCTCCTTGTATGTAAAAATTACTTGGAGAGTTCTTGCATAAGCCGAGTTATAAATTAAATTCTGCATAAAAAAGAAGTTATACAATGAGAGTTTTATTTACCAATTGATATATGATGCCTATCATTATTATTAAAATGCGGAAAATTTTATTCATAATTTCATTACGAAATGAGTAAAAAGTTAGGAGAAGGGTGTTATAGGATTATAGATTGTTAAGCTTTAGGAACTTCGGATCTTGGAAACCGGTGATTCGAATTTATGAAACACTTCAATGTCGGAATTTTATGAATACATATATAGAATTTTATCGTATGTTTGCCCGCGTTGCAAATGTTGTCATAAAATTATACGTTTGGCTTTAAGTTATCTATGGATGGATAAAACAAGTGATACCCAGACTCAGAGGCATTGTCTATGTCATTCTATTGTTATTCCATAACAAGATGCCAATTGTATAAAGAATTCGGCACCATATCCTTTTTTGCATTGAAATAAATAAGTATCTTCATAGTACAAGCCATATACATATATATTGATATATATATATTGATGACATGACCCCTTATTCCGCCTAACGTGAATGGAGCACGTATGTATCTACCATTTCAAGGTTTCCTTATTGAAGATATATAAACCACATCTCATCATTCCACATGTCAATTAGCATTCCGTTATAAATGATTTTCTCCAGTTAAATGTAAAATCATTATTTCAGTCTAAATAATCATATATAAACGATGCATTGAGGATCTACAAGAGCCTATCTATACGCACCTACTGTAATTTGAAATATGCTTAATAATCAACCCTTATGTGAGATCTCTAATCCCACCCCTTCACTTACTCTCTGTCTGTTGCTCTTTATCATCGTCCTTTTCCGCTAAACAAAAAGCATACAATATACAAAGATAAACGAGCATAGGAGTTCAAATAGCGTTGCGCAGATGCAGAGAAGGTCCTCCACTTCCGATTTTCCGCGAAGTTGCGCGAACTGTTCTGTGCCGTAGACTCACTTCTTCTCCTATGCATACACGATAACGTGTTAGCGTTAGTAATAACTAGTGATGGCCTAACCTCACAACCGTTTTCCCGAAAATGTCATCATTTCCGACACTTGCTTCCCACTTTTTTGAAATACAAGGGCGAAAAACTTGTCATCGCTGTAAATCAGTTTCAGAATCAAGTTCACATTCGGTATGTCTCGGAACAAATATTTCTGGCTACATTTGTTTCATAATTTTATAAGGACCTTCCTGTCAGGACTACTAAGCAATACGCGAAATCTCGGCTAAAGAAATCGCGAAAATAATTGAAAATTGAAACCCTCAGCGAAACTAAGTGCTCAACTTTAAATCGGTGAGTTTATAATTTCTAATTCAATTATCCCGAATTAACCTCGATTTTCTTTTATTTATACTACTATTTTATCCTCTTATTATATCGTTTTTGTGGTTTAAAGAAAACAGTCTATCTTTAGAGTATGTATATACCGTATTTGCAATTGAGGATTATATCACTTATCACGTCATAAATATGAGTTTAAATGTATTCTACATGCATATTTATAATTTAACTATCTTCCTTACTATTTGTTTATTAGGGTGCCTTCCAAAAAAAGTGATTTTCTTTTAAGTTTTAAAATTCTACCCTGTAAATTTCTTGTATTTGATGAAAAAATACTGACATAAATTTTCTTTTATTTTAAAAAATTGTTTAGAGGTTCTGCAAGGTCGTCTGAGATTTGAAGAGGAATTTTCTCAGTTTTTAATTTTTTTTAAATACCAATTTAAGTCCTAAAAATTCTTTAACCCCCAGAAATTATTTGTTATTTATTGAGGAATAAGCCCTAAAAGTTACAAAACAAAAAAAAATTTTGAAGATTGTATCTGTCTTAGAAGTTTTTAAGGACTAAAGTCCTTAAAAATTTAAAACTTTAAAGTCCTCAAATAATAATGTATTATATACTTCAACTTGAAGTTCTCATATTTCATTATTACATTACGTGATTACATTGTGCATCACCTTCTCCATAATGCAAACACTTCTATACAATTGAACAATTCAGTCTGTAATTTACTGCAGTGCACTTTGCAGTTATTCTATAAAATCAATTGTAACATCACAATTATTATTTTCTTCAAGTTGAGATCATACTTCTGTACAAAATATATACGTATTTGTTTAAAGTTAAACGAGTTAAAAAGTTTTGCGGATAATTATAATGAGATTTGAAATTATTCAAGAAATAATACGTATATGATTTCTCTTTTCAATTTTAAAAATTAGGGAATGTAAAATACAGAAAATTTCGGTATGAAATAATATATCCGATCACTTTATATACAATATTTCTCACATGATATATGTATGACAATTGAAATTTGCAGATATTTGAAATCATATGCAGCTAAATTGAGTAAAATGAGAAATCAGATTGAAGCATCCTCATTTCAAGGGAAGTAGTTACCAATTAATCATTAAATGCTCGAATAAATCGTAAACGGAATAAAACGTCAATTTCATTTTCTCTGAGTTTGATTCTTTCTCATATATTAAAATAAAATTGCCCTCGAAACTCGAAACACACACCTCTTATAATAGCTTTGATCTGTAAATTCCATTAAGCCTCCGTAAGTAGCAAACGAGAAAATAAAGTTAAAAAAAAAACTTTTTCAGATAGAAAAAGTAGTTTTCAATTCCAGTGCACTCACTTTAAGAGAACAAAGAATCGAAATATATACATTTTTAACGATTTAATCCTACTTCAAAGTTCTTCAGACCCTTCAGACACACGATTCTTTTATATATCAAAGTTTTCCAAGGCACTCATTCACGTATGTTTCTGTATGATTAAAAATTAAATTAAATATACAAGAGAGAATACAAATTTTATATTTATTAGTTCCAAGTTATTTTTAAGAATGCCTAAGATGCATAAATTTAATTTACTTTCAATTTTAAAAGTTAGATGTCCCTTTTATGCTTTCTATCCAAGTAATTAAGACCCGAATGTTTGAAGTCTAGTATTTTAATGTGGTAAAGTTTTTGAACTCTTGAATAAACTGAATTATTCTAACTGCTTTGAAGACTACGCTTATTAGTAGAGTTCCTCTTTGTGTTTATTATATATATGCAAAGTTAATTTAACTTTCTCAACAAAACTGAACATAATTTCTTTATATACGTATATACAATTTATATAATTTTCTGATTTTATGTAACTCTTTTAAAGAAGGACTTCAGTAATTAGTAATTAACAATGTGAAGCTATTATGAACTACCTTTGAGTCATTGCAGTTCTATTAATTAATTTCCTGTGAATATATAGGAGGAATCGTTACCTTGAAATGAAAAGTAAATACTTTTTCCAAGTTATATATGTATTTTATCACGAATGCATTACGAGTAATGATATTAAAATAATAAAATAGCTAAAAAATCCTACCAGAGATTTGAAATTAAATAAAATTTTCAGTTATGATCAATATACGGTTTTCATCGTTAAATCTTTTATCTAGTTATGTCTGCTTTATCTCTAAAAAATTTAATATATTATGCAAAATATCCTGAAAACTCTCTTTCCTTGCACAAAAGGTGAAATTTTTTAGATACTAGAGGGTCGGCATGTCCTATTTGCAAGCTCGTTAAACTTCAGGTCATTTTCTATTAAAGAGATGTATATATATATTTTTTTTTCTTTCACCACAATGATCATAAGGGCTCTCTTGTTTTGCACTTAGCAAGTATTGATTAATGTAGCTAGTGTTACGTGAGCAATTCCAATAAATGAACTATGTACACCTCAAGATTGTCTCAGACTTTATAACGGTCGATAAGAAATGAATTTCTGTTCTACTATTCTTTATACAATATTTTTTATTTTAAAGATTTTTTCTGTCTTCGATATAAAAAAATTTTATTACCTATAATAATGATAACAGAAAATAGAGATACTAAAATCTCAATAAGAAAAATTTTTTCCGATTGAAATATATAGAAATATACAAGAAATATTTTTCAAAAATACAAATGAAAGCAGATTCTTTAAATCTTGATGAAATCACTTAAATTGTATCATGAAAACGTTAAAATGAAACATAATTATAAACATAATTATACGTTAATTTAATTGTGAAAACGGGTATATTTCATCAATGAATTTAGTCAGAAAATTTTAAGCATTTAAATTTGATAAAACTGGCCCATCATTTAAACTTGCTAACGAACGATTTTGACAAATTGTATTCCCTCCACGGGCGATATTAATTAAGTAATTTTCAGAGTGTATATCACGAAGCATAGATCAGTAATTAGTGCCAACAAAGCCATTAATTAAAACATCAGTGTTCAATAATTCTCTTATTGTTCGCGCTTCTATGCCTCAACAGTTACTGTTGTATTCAGCAGAAGCTCTGTTTCTATTTATAAGCTTATCTGACCGTTCAAAATACGTGTATAACCCTGCTAATGTTGAGCTTCCTCAACATAAAATCATTCAAGCGTTTAAGAATTTATTTGTTATCAATTTTTAAATATTGCTTACTCTCAATTTATAATATCATTTAATTAATATTTCCTTAATCTTAATTATGATTGACATTATTGTTTTTTTCCTTTTTATATATCTTTATACTCTTTTACATATTTATGTCTCATCTAAACGTTGTAGATGTGCATTTTTTTGAGATAGCATTAGAACATTGATAAAAATTATTCAAACTGTGCTTGATTCTTTTGATTATTTATAAGCCCTTAATGGAAAGCTTTGATATCGTGTGTATATAGCTTCGATGCCGAACAGCTTTAACAACTCTCTCTAAGTGTGGATCAAACCACCAGACCGTTGTCAAACCTCTACCAGGAACCTATATGGGTAACTTTATCCCCCGAATTTCTCCACATACCCCCTCTGTACTCATCTCACGACCGACAACGTCGATCTCCAATATCCACTATATTCTCTAGAGATTCTCACTCTGCTGATCTCAATATCGAATATAGAATATAAATATAAGATATGAACAATTTTACATGAAACATGAAATCAATCATATATTTCATTTTTATTTTTTGGTTGTTTGACTTTCTACCTTTATGTGAGATTCGAATTTTATGAGCAGAAATAAATAACGGTTTCAGTAAAGAAATTATACGTTCCCATTTCCAATTCTATGGGTTCTTTCTGTTTTGTTTTGAAATGTGAAGGTACAAAAATTAATTTCTCATTTTTAAGCTGAGAACGTATGACGGTCGAGGGGTTATGAAAAGATTAATCTGAAGTTAAAAAGATTCATTTATAATTGATGTTCGTTCAGAAATAAAAAGATGTATTAATTTTGAGTTACTATTTCAATTAAAAGTACTAAAAGACTTTATATAGAAAAAGATGAATGAAAGGCGCTTAATCCCTACTCACTTGAATATTTTAATTTCAGCAAGCCACTACTACTTTACTATTTCATTTTTACGTGTTTCCTGGTCCAATTTATCTTCACTTTTTCTCTGCTAATGACTTCTAAAGCGATTTTTTATGATATTCGGAAAAAAAAGCGCGGAACCGTGCAACTGACCTAAAACCGAAAAGATCGACTATCCATCAAGCTTTCATGAACCTCTTTTTCAGCTATTCTCGTTTTCCTCACGTTAACAATTTATAATCACCGGATTATGCCACTCAGCAGAGAGTGAATGGTAAAGAAAGATACTCCCAACTAAGTAATATAATGCACTTAAAGATCGATATCCCGCCCTCAAATCCCTCTCTGCAATCAGAGAATTTTTTCCACAAGGGTGGAAACTTCTATTTCTAGATAAATTTCTACTCTCATTGCTTATTTAAAATTCTTTTTGTAGCGAGCTTAACTCTAGTTTTATAGAGTTTTCATTATTTGGTTGCCTGGTTTCATCGAAAAGTGAATTGAGGCCAACTCATTGGCCCGAGAAAAATGGTTTTTAACGAGAAAACTGAAGGCGCCATTCTCGTGTGAACTCTAAACCATTACAATAAATTTCATAGTGTTGCCAAATCAATATTAAGGAATAAATATCAATTTTTCTGCGATGTGAGAACTGAAACTATTTTCTGAATAAATTTTCTACTATAAGAATACTAATTTTATAAATTTCTCAGAAATATCAACTTTCGGGGGTACAGTGATTACTTTGATTAAATTAAAGTCTTAGAGCCCTAAGAAATGCGACAAAGTTTCTCAAATCTCTTGAAATCTTGGAAAGCTTGCGGACTCAAACGTGGCTAAACTCGCATAAAATCCTCTTAAATCTTTAGAAATACTAAACCTAGAATCACATAATCTCGTGGAATTGAACCTTTCTTTCTCTCTCTTTAATATAAAAAATAAAATCTCTTTAGTATGAAGATAAGTATTTTAATATCATTAAAGTTCCTCGTATTTTCAATAGAAATGAATGAAAATGAAAACTAGTTATTGAAAGATTAAAACCTAAGTACCTAAGACACTTTTCAGATAGAAATTGTTAATTCTGAATTGTTAACCACTGACACCATTTGCAATTCCTTTTCCTTTTTCAGCACTTAAGCCTCTTTAGATGAAGAACCGTCGGATGCGAGGGAGACACATATCGTGTTTGCAAGCGTGATGACGTTATTTGACTCGATAAAAGGCAGCTCGCTTTTTGCTTAAAGAACCTCTTTGCCTCAAAAATACATCACAGAAAAGAAATTGTCAAACCTGACAATGTAATTTCCTGGAAGCCTTTGCTCCTTCGAACCAAGGCCTGAAGCTTTATAAAGTATTTTGAAACTAATCGACCCTGAAATATCATTCTCTCTCGACCCCATAACAAGTGAACGCAACGTTGAATTGACGACAAAGGCTAAAAATTAAAAAATTTGACTAAAAATCAGAGTTCATCAAGCTTCTCAAAGCTAAAGAACAGCGTATAAAAGCAAATCGTGCTTTGTAAAACAAGTAGTGTAAACTCAGACACGAGAGGAAGATAATGAGTATACTTCTAAGAAGATCTTATACAGCATAGACAAGCATCAAAGCTTCTGGCTTTAAAGGCGCACTGCATCCATATAATATTTATCTTCAAGAAGTCATGTGATTATCTTTCAACTTGAAAGAAAAGAGGGTGAAATATTTGTCAATCAAAACACAGATGGCAGACAGTCTTCTCCACGACTTTAATATCGACTTTCAAAAGGATAACAACAATTAAATTAAGCTTAGATTTCAAAGAGAGGGTGGTTTATTTTTTAATAGTAGCGTAACTTATTCAAAATTCATCGAAAAATGACTGTAACACATAGAGATAAAGATGGGAAGGTGGTGTGGACGAAACATTGGGGGCCAGAGAGACTTGTGGAAATCTACAGAGAACCGGAAACGAGCCTGGGACTTAGCATTGTTGGTGGAAAGGTAATTTTCTTCAATTTTATATTGAAAAGAAATTATGTTTACTATAAATACTATATAGTATATATCATAATTTCCCTAACGATTAACATACAAGATAGATTCAAATCAAATTAGGTCATTATAAAACGTTGAGATCTTTAATCTTTTAAAAAAATGTGACAACAGAAACGATTAATAATGTGTCAGTATCAGATTGACGTCAAAATTTAACGAGACCAACAAAATATCCAGTGAACTTTATCTATCTTCAAAATCTTTTCTGAGCTTTCGATGAATTTTATTTCTTCACGGGACAAATTAATTTTTATCAACCTAAGATTCTGATGTCCGGGAAAAAAATTCTGTTATTTAATCAGTTTCAATTCGATAAGAAATATGTAAAGGATTTGACGTTTTCCAATTTTAAATTGTAGAATAATTAATTCGACTGAATAGAGGTTAATAGAAGCAAAGTTTTACCTGCAATGCGAACATTTTCAAAATAAACTTTAGCTTCTAACTTACATTACGAGACTAGGGAACAAGGAAAGTTTTCAACCTATTTGTTCTTTCTACACTTTACAGGTAGATCTGGTGAATACAACCAGTTCAAACAATACAAACGTGTCTGGAGTTTTCATAAAAAATGTAACACCCAACAGCCCAGCTGGGAGAACGAGGGAGTTGAAGGTAATTTACTTCAATTATTATTAATTGCTTCCACAATAATTCATTCGCTAAAGCACTACCTGTATGTGTATTAATAATAAATTTACTGATGTATTTCTTGTCCTCTAACGAGTTTGTGAGTTTACGATCAATAGTAATATAGATTATTCTTTATATACATATATATGTACATATATATATTTTTTTTTTTATAATGATTTTCCTATAATATTTTTTCGTAAGGGAGATTAGAATGATCCAAAAAAGATAAAATTTATTGACGTCTCAGTCCATCTACCCTTCTCGTTATACTTTCTCTATCTATATGTATATCTTTACGACATTTTTTCGTATTAAAAAGGCAGTGAACTGTAATTAAACTGAAACGAATGCAAGTGTCTTTTCTCGCTATTTGAGATTGAAGACAAGAGAGGAAGGAGGAAGTAGAGGGTGTTGCATTCATTTTGTAAAGTGAACTGGATGTTGATTGTAGGCTTCCAACACATACCCGCTGAAATGGTTCTGTGCGCATTTCGGTTTGGTTATAGTTCAGTGAATATGAGAACAGAATAAAATGATGCTTCAGTAGTAACGCCTTGTTCAACTGGTGCGCCATTGGAGGCTCACCTTGCGGGCACGTGTGACGCTACAAGAGGAAGCTCTACTCGCGACAAAGCTTTTTAGATTTTTATATTCGAAAATTTTCACACAAGGGAAGAAAGACAGTTAATTACGTGAAAATCTCAGTTTGTTTGTCGACTGAAAGTTACCAAGTTAATTTTAAAAATGAAGTGAATTCAGTTTTGAATGAAGTATTTCATTTTGAATTTGAATGCTATTGAGAAGAAGGAAGCGTGATTATATGGATATACACTTATACAGTGAATTATATTTTTGTGACATCACTACATATTTACATAGTATTTGCACCTCTGAGACTCAATCCAAGTGTTTTTCTGAATGTGGGTGAGAAAATGTGGGCCACGTTTCTTCAAACACGAGAGGATTTCAAGATGCTGACCTAGGAAAAAATATTTGCAGGGTGCTTGAGACTTGTCCTGAATCGGAAGATCTAGATAAATTGTATAATAAGGATAAATAAAATTTCTAAGTGTTGCGATACAGAAAAAAATAAGGCAGAATCTGATTAATTCTTATTAAACAATTCATTTTTAAAGCCTCTCTGTATTCTCAATTTTATTAATTTCTTAATGTGAGCTAAGACGAAAAAAAACAATGTTAGAGTTCTCTGTTTTGGACTGAAATTCAGTTCTATAATGTGTCAATAGAATTGTCCACAACTTTTTCTTAAAGCTAATGAAGAAGTGTTGATAGCTAATGAGACAGGTTGAGGCTAAAGAAGAAAAAGAAAAACAAAGAAAAGACAGGAATGAAAACCTGATTGTATGGAAGTCTAGATGAGAAGTATTAGATTTACTTCGCAGAAACACAATAGAATTTAGAAAATTATGTTTAAAGAATTATTTTCAATTTCATTCGCATAAATTATTATAACCTGAGGCACAGAAGTTAATAACCCTGGTGTACATTAATCAAAAGTTCTGGAATTTGATTATTTGAATTAGAGCAAAATGAGAGATTTTCCAACATTGTGTGAAACACTTGACTGTAATTAACGAATCAAGATTAATGAAAATCTGGTATAAAGGCACACCATTAGGGGCTTTCAGGAATTAGCATTTGCTACAGTGAGTACTCCATATAGGCGGTTAAATAGGAATATATTGCCCAAGAAAACAGGCAACACGAGCAAATCTCGAAAATCAATATTCTCCTTGAAATGTTTTCAAGAAAGTTTCAATTCGGGTCGTATATCAGGGCAAGATTTATTGGATAATTGGTATATTTTAGAAGTAGGTCGATTCTATATGGAAAGATTGACGAGCATGATGCGTTTGCACTATTATGCTACCTTCTATAACGCTATCTCACACGTTCGCATCATATTTTTTGTGAATCCTTTCAATTTTTCTGTCAATAAGGCAGCATCTTCTCAAATGCATTGAAATTCATACCACGTAGAAAATTTATCAAGTTTACCGATTTTACTGTAAAGATCATTTTCATTCCATATTTAATCTCATTTATGCAATATTTCTTCCTTTCAGTGTCCATAAATATTGAATATTTCCTAGAAAATATTGACACTTTAAGAGAGATGTTGTGTCTGTACATATTTGGAAATATGGAATCTTGCAATACTGGATCTTTCGCAACCTCCCATTACGAAAATATATTTGATCATTCTAAAAGTTGTTAAAATTAATCATAATGTAACACAGTTAAAAAAGTGGATGGACAATTGTAGGGAAAAAAACGAAAAGAAAAAAAAATTAGAAATATTTTTTCTTCTTCAATCTGAGACTTAAACTTGAGAAATTTCTCATTTCCCAGCTGCATACACCTGAGATTTATGTATATCGTATATCAATCCTATTTTCCAGATATAGTTTATTGCGAATTATTTCGCCCAATTTACGTTGCGGTTTTTGCTCTATTTTTAGACAGGAGACAGAATAATCGAAGTGAACGGAATAGATTTGCGGAATAGTACATATGAAAAAGCTGTTGAGGTAATACAAACCTCTGGCAATCCAGTATGTCTTCTAGTCCAATCATTGGTGCATATGGTGAGTTGTTTATTTTAAAAATGTGTTTGTACAAAACAAACCCACAAGCACTACTAAAGACCTTTGGTCAAATCGGTCAATTTTTAAAAGTAAATATACATAAAATCAACAAGGGATAAAATAAATATGAGGGGACCAATAAATAAACCTATCATTTGGCATCTAGCCAAAGTAAAATCATTTTTAAACAAATAAAGAGAAAAGCAAAAGATATAATGATATCTCATTAAGAAATTTGTTTTTAAAAATATTCTAATATAAAATATCGCGTTAAAAACTAGTTGTTTTTCCAAAGATGGTTTTAAATCGATTCGAGAGGAATGAAGGTCCAATTTTAAATTCTAACCGAGTATCGGAAGTTTGGAGTTTTCAAAGAACCTGGATTTTAAAACTCTGCTGAATTGTGAAAAAACAAAGCTCATTTAAAACTGCACTTTCAACTGGAGTCTGCTCCAAAAAGAGTCTGATATATTTTTATATAGGGCGCTTAAAGTGACACATTCCTTAAAGAGTAATAGTTTTCACATTTGCCCAAGGAAATGTCAATAAATATTTGATAATTTAATTTCTTTTTGAAATTATTTTCTAACAAGGAATTTCCGAAAATAAAACAAATTAATAATTAATAGAATATTCTTATTACAGGAAGATGCGGAAGAACAACCTCATGGGAGGACGGATTTCGTCAAACAAATGTCTGAGAAGAAACCGGAAGTGACTCAACGTAGTTCAATGCGCAGGTAACATTAAAATGATTGCAATTTAATAATGTCTCTAGTTTTAAAAATGGCCTCATATCTCAATACACAATACAATCATTTAGAGTCCTTTTCTTTAATTTTGTAAATTTCTCCGATGTTGCAAAATTTACTGACTCAGAAAAGCTTTTTGCACTGTCGTGATTAGCCGCGATTGAAAAGGGAAAAACATTCTAACCCGGAAAACTCGAGTATTTTCTCGAGTCGTAAAGTTGAGTAGATTGTGTCACGAATGCTTTTTTTTAATCAACTATTGCAGCTACATGGAAGCAGCTATTTTCATATTCAGATGTTATCAAACGATGACACGAAATTGTAAATGATAAATTATAAATAAAGTCATCAACTTTGATGAATGAGATTTGAATTTTAAAAAATAAAATATTTTCTACTTTTGAAAAATTTACAAATCTTTTAAATCTTCGAATTTGAGCAAAACGAATTTATATTTTTAATTTATGAACTATTGGATTTTCTTTAAATTAACTAGTAATTGAAGAACAAAGTGAATAGAAATTTTCTTTGAGATTATGTAACTGAAATTATTGAACAGAAACTGCATACAAAGTATTGATTATGCAGTGACGAGTTTTACTGCAGGATAGCTCACTCACTGTCTTAACTTTCAAAAGATAATACATTATTAAATGTTTCCAAATTTAAATAAATAAATTATTAAGTGGCAAATTTTGTTCTGTCTCAGGTCTTCTATGAAGAAGTCAGTACGTAAAAAAGCTCCATCTCCACCGGAGGAGTCCCAAGTGATACATGAAGTTAAAGAAGAGGAACCGAAAGAAGTACCTAAACCGAAAGCAGCACCTACGCGAAAGTATTCCTCAGATGAAAGTTCAGATGAAGAAGATACTCGCGATTTGGAGGGAAATGTTTACACAAAAGCTGGAGTTGAAGTAAGTTTTTCTTTTGGAATCAGAAAACAAATCCAACCCAACAGTTATTTTTCACAGAAAACAAGAATGAAAGCAAATACAAAGTAAGAAATATAAGGAATAATTAAATACGACATGTTATGAATGCGAAAAAGTATAAAGTGAGATTCGTAACTTTTGGCTCTTGCTTTATGATTAATGGTTATTTTTGTCATTTCATTCAGTTTTTCATGACAGTGAATAATGTGTTATACACTTTACCAACATTCTGAATCTAAAGTCTAGGGCGTGGATTTAATTCTCCCCTTTTGTATCTAAAGTTGGCATCAGAAAGTCTGACTCGCATTTATTGTCTGCTCTCAAATATTCAAACTTCTGGGCCATCATTTATCAATAATGAACACGCCGGAATTAACGGGATTTGGATGTACATATTTATGAAGAATTTAATCAATAACAAACTGTACTATTTTTTGAATATTCGAAACTTTTCTCTCCTTATTAATCTCTGGAAAAGAGTTATTGGTTTAATGAAACTTTTTACCTAAATCCGCCACGAAATTCTTTCTTCTGTCATTATTAAATATGTATCACACTAAGAACGATATTTTAAAAATTATTTACAGATTTCGAGGAAAAGTGCGGGAAATGTAAAACGAAGCAAGGCAGAAATCGAGGCTGACCCTGAACAAGAGGATGAATTCGGTTATACAAACTGTAAGAGAATATGATGATCTCTTAATTTATTACAAACTTTTATCTCAGAAAGAGATTTTATTTCAAAATATCTTTTTCTTAAAATTTTAGTGAAGGTCCAGAAGAAATATGCAAGTTTTGGTAAAACGGTCTTAATGGTTAAGTTGGAAAAGAACAGACGAGGATTAGGCATATCAATAGCTGGACACAAGGACAGGAATAAAATGGCAGTCTTTATCTGTGGCTTAAATCCAAAAGGAGCTGCTTATCAAAAGGGTGAACTTAAAGTTGGTGACGAAATATTAGAGGTGCATATTTGAAGTTTTATCCTAAATTAATTTCAATATCCCATTTAAAGTTAAATTAAATAAAAATAAAATTTAATTATTTGTGTGTTATTCTACAGGTAAATGGTGTTGTAGTGCATGGAAGATGTCACCTAAACGCCTCAGCCCTTATAAAAGGAATTCCAGGTCCTCTTTTCAACATCATTGTCTTTCGGTAAGTAATTAATAAATAATAAATAAATAAGAGAAAATAGATAATTAAAAGAAAGATAAACCAATTTAATTATTAAAGAAGGGTGTTAAATATGTACCTCTGTTGATTTATGTGCTCCACACATACATATAAAATAAGCTGCCGCAAGCATCGAGTGTAACGAGTAGAATTGAGTTGAGCCCATATTCAAAGTGAACTGGTGTATATTACAACCAGTGTTGTTAAATTATGACACTGTATCCACCTCTCATAGTTTTAAACCAGAACAATGTGTCAGTGATTATAATAACTCATAATACGAGATTCAAAGTGAATTAAGAAGAGTATTTTTATTTTAATTTAGGAAAGCTGGTCGTGACGATTTATCAGTAAAGCCGATCACTCATTTCCCTCCTTCTATAGATGATGAGGTAAGATACGATAATATTATTGCTCACAAAATTTTTACTTCGTATTTATTTATTAGTAATTGAAACCCCTTTAAAATTTAATGAACTTTATGTAAATTAAGAGCAATCCTATCAATTTAAAAATTTTTGAAATCCACGAATCCGATGAAGAGATAAAATTTTGAAGTTAGAACTTGGGTTCAAAATTATTAAAGGATAAGAATCAGAACAATTTTTTATTCTATTATCGTTACAGGCAGTATTCAGCCAATTCAGAGGAGTACACGTTGTATCAATCAAAAAGGCAAGTTCTCTAAATCCATTCCTAGTTTCATAGCCTGAGCTGAGGTATGAGTTATGAGTAAAATTAAAGTTTGATTTCTTTTTAGGGCCACTATGGTTTGGGCATTATGATTATTGAAGGAAAACACTCTGAAGTAGGGCAAGGAATTTTCGTCTCAGACATTCAAGAAGGAAGTGCTGCCGAAATAGTAAGAAAAATCTCCTTTTTTCGTTTTCCCTAATTTTGCACATTTAATTCAGTTTATTGATTCTATGAAAGACTTTTAAATAATATTTCCTAACTCGATTATTCAGGCTGGATTGCAAGTAGGAGACATGATCCTTGCTGTTAATATGGATTGTCTACTTGGATCAACCTACGACGAGGTGAGACAATTTCTTTTTTCTAAAACTCTAGAAATGATAAATTCGACTTCTTTGAACATTCTATTACAAAATTAATCATTTTACTAGGCAACAGCTCTTCTGAAGAAAACAGAGGGAGTCGTTAATCTCACTGTGTGTAATCCAAATCAAACAAAAGTTGCACAAGAGGAAGAAGAAAGAGAAAAGGCGATTAAAGAGGGCAGGGATCCAACTAAAATTGGTAAATTGAAAATGCAATAAGAAGAAAATCAATAAGTAGTATTTTGAAGCTAGAGGAAAACTAATTATCACTAAATTATAAATATTTGTTTAGAAGTTGCTAAGGAACCAGAAAAGCCGCCAGAACCGGAAGGATCAAAAGATCCTAAAGATTGTAAAATAAATGTTGGGAAGGATACGACGATTGAATTTCCGAAAGAGAAAGATAAGGGAATTGGTTTTATTGTAATAGGAGGAACTGACTCACCGCATGTAAGTGAAATTTTTAAACAAATTGAGTTTTTGAATTATAAATCTCTCTTCTCAGTTTTGTATTTTAATCTTTCTTCACTTCTAATTTGAATTTACATTTTTTTTAGAACGCAGCTTTCGTTCTTGACGTATACCCGGATGGAGCAGCTGGCAAGGATGGCCGTTTACAACCCGGAGATCGTGTAGTAGATATCAACAAAGAAAGTTTTAAAGCGATAGAGCAAGAGAAAGCTTATCAAACTGTATTAAAGATTGTGAACGGTCCTGTGAGTGTATAATTATTGTTACCTAGGAAAAAGTGTTACACTCGATCCTGACCTAATTATTGGAACTTTCATAAAAATTTAAAAATTTGACCATTTATTTACAGGTTATCATGATAGTTCATCGTGATCCAAAAGCTGTGGAGGAATTTGACGTGGAACTTCAGAAGAAATCCGGCAAAGGATCTGGACTTTGTCTTATAGGCTACAAAAGTGGAAAAGGGGCCTACGTTTCTGAAGTGGTCAGTATTCAAAATTTCTTTTGAGGTGGATTTTTTCGAATTAAATCACCTTATAGAATTCCAAATCTAAACTAAATGTATTAAGAAATGATCAGAAACGACGTCTCTAAGCAATTTTTTTTTAGGTACCCGGTGGTTGTGCCGCCGAAAGCGGCAAAATTCTAAGAGGCGATCGCATCCTTTCTGTGGGTGGTCAAGACCTTCGTGAAGCTGCAGTCGAGGATATAGCAGTTCACGTCAAAATTTCTAACCCAGTGCAATTGAAATTGGCCAGATACAAACAGAAGTAACAAGCTAACAATTTCTAATTATCATCGCCTATTTTGATACACAAGGGATTTGAAATAAACTGTAAAAAATCTCAACAAATTACTCATAACTGAACTAAATCGGTAACCGTTATCAATGAAAACGTGCCACGCAATGACTGGTGTAAAAAATGTGCGCTAAAATTTGCCATGGGCAGAAAAAAATTTTCCACTAAAAAGTTTTCCCTGAAAAATTACAAGAAATATAGAGGAAAACTGATATCGATTATAAAGTTCTTAACTCAGTTCTAGCGTATGTGATAATTAAATTAATTAATTCTAATAAAGAATTAAAAATTCCAAACAAATTATTACGAACTCCACGTTGAACGCTATATTAATATTATAAAGAATTTACTAATTTATATCTCGATTTTGAGGCATATTTTGCCGCCAGTCGTTGTATTTAGTACTAGAAGTTCGTAAAAGTGTATTGAATGAGGAACAAACTTTTTATCAGAGTTCCCAACAAACACATAACATTTTATATACTTAACCTGGATATATTGAATGTAGCAAACCCAATTTTAATCCAAGTTCTATTTCCATCTTTGCGAGGTAAGGAATTGAGAGATTTGCTCGAGTACAAAAAAACTACTTCTCTGAAAGTGGCAGCCGACTGAAAATTATATCGAACAAAAAAAAATATAAGAGAGGGTTCTAAGAGATTTGATTAAAATAATGATAAATAAAAAGATAAATTGAAAAATCTATACGCATAACAACATTAACAACTGCCCATTATGCTATTCTGGCTCAGAGCTCGAAGTTTTGAAAGAAATTTTTCTCAGATGCAGTGTCAAAAATTCTAATTTAAAAAAATGATTGCAAAAATACTGAAAAATAGTAGGCAGACAGAGAGAAAGGCAATAGCGTCCGTCCGACTGTTCAACCAGTTTTTCCACATAAGGAAGACCAGTATCGAAACATCCGGGACTGTCCCAAATTTGTAACTTTTATAGAACCTTGCTTTTGTACTATAGAATAAATTTTGTGATAATTGGATGTTTTATAAGACAACGATAACCCGGACTTTAATGATTCTTAACGGTTCTTTTGTGGATCTATCCATAAAGTAAATGTGCCTATCTCTTTGTGTGACCCATCCTTATAAAAAAAAACCCTCAAAAAATACTCGATCTATTCTTCTGTCTGGCAACTTAAAAGGCAACTTTCACACCCTTGAACGTACATATTTATTACTATTGAATCCTTTAAGATTAAAGTTATTTCAAGTTTAAAATTGTAATTTGTAATTGCATTTACTAAAAGCGATTCCAGCGAGAAACCTTTTTTTTTTTATTTACAGTAGATAGATACTAATTGTTATAGATTGATTGAAACGTTATCAGTACAAACGATGGTGTTAGAATGTATGCAACATTCAGAAAGAATCGAAGACAGAATATTGTAACTCGCTTTAGAGCAAACCTCCTCAATATATACTTAGAATGGTACAAAAATCGATTTTTCTAAAATTAAAATGGCTTTGGATTTTGTGAAAGCTTTTTGCAAAATTGTGAAAATCAACTGTCGACAAAATTAGGAGAGTAGCCGAATTATTTTTCAAAAAGTTTCAAAAAGTCGAGGAATGTTTTGACTGTTTGAAAAGTCGTTTTTGGAACCATCATAATAAATAAATATAATATAATTTCCAGTACGTATACTTTTATCTTAGCACCACGAAATATTTATGAAGAATCGTTAGTCAAGTTTTCAAAAAAGTACATTTAGCAAAAATTTCTGAGCATTGCCTAAGTCCGTCGTACTAGTGATAGCAGAGCTTTAATGGGCAATTTAGCCGTTTTACCAAAAAATCATAAGTTCGTTGGTGGAAGTAAAAATGAATTTTAAAAAACACGAGTATTATATTTACTTCTGGAAAAAGGGAACACGAGATGATTCCGACGTATAGCGGATTCTCTTATTATAAATGTAGTTTTTGCGTATCCGCGCTAGTAGGAGGAATATACTACAGTGATAAATCTTATATAATATAGTATACTTTACGAGCGTGGATTTGAGAAAAATGTTTAGAAAAATTAGAATTGAGAAAACATATTTGTTGATCCAGACTTGTAATAGATTTACGTCTTAGAGTAAATACGGTGAGTTACTATTTCCAGTTAAATTTTATTCAATAAATTTTAAGTTTTAAAAGAATTATGTAATCCATTACTGCGAAGTTAAAAAAAATATGAAGTTTATTCAAATAACGTAACTCATCTAATTTGCCTTAGTTTTTCGCGAAAGCGAAAAGCCAGCGCTAACCAATCGCTGGATTAATTCTAAGCTATTTTCAATTTAAAAAGTGGAATTGGATATTTGAAGAATCGTTGAAACGTATAATAGTAGTTTCGCTTTATGGAAAGTTTATGGAGTCTAGAGCCAGAGAATACCTTTCTTGATTTTACAAAATTTTTTAATACAACCTAGTTTTTGGTACAATTAACCAACTAGCTCAAAGAAATTTTGTTAACTCAGCAAAAACTGTTTTCTGGATGAGGAGGCCAATTAAATCGAAACTTATAACATCTTATATAGCACCTGTATATTTTTAATGCAAATTGTAAATTATTAATTCGACTGTCACCTTATTTTAGAGAGATACTAGTGTAAGAAGGAGAAACTTTCGAGGCACAATAAAACAATTCGCAAAGTATTAAATTAACTCTTTTTTTACTTCGACACATTTTTCTTTATATTAATATTATTTGCCCTCTTGGTGGTCTGCGGTAATATTTAGAAAGTAAAGAGAAATTTTTTTTTAATGAATTACTCAATACGAATTTTACTTTTTTACGTAAATTAAATAGCCAATAAGAAAAAGGTAACACGAATTAAGTATTTATGAACACCTATATGTATGGTTTTATGTAATAAATATTGCTGATTCGTAATTAATTTGTTAATATGAATCAATTAACAGTTAAGAAATTGAAAAACTTACTTTGAAAGCTGAAAGCGTGAGCGATGTCAGTGATATATTGTCAATATCGTCCAATATCGTCTTTATCCTCATCGTGGAAATGTAGATAGTTTTCATCTTTTCCAAAACATCAGAAGATAGAAACACTTCACTACAGAAAAAAGCACTTCACAATCGGAGCACTGCACAATTGGAGCACTGCACAACAAACTCCCCAAAAAAAAGACTTGTCACTTTAATATTATTACGGCCATTATCACGAAAGATTTAGACTCTATGAATCGAAAGCGAACTGAACTCCTCGATTCCCTTATATTACTTTCCCCTTATCAACCGAATAACACCAATCAGCACGTGAATCCTAATGAAGGAGCGGAGTAACAATAAACTACCGGGAAAAAAATTAAAGCACTTGTTATGTTAATATTATTTAAAAAGATATCGATGAATATAAAATTAAACGCGAGCGCGACGCGTACAATTCCTGACCACTACGATCTACACTCCACGAGAGTCGGGAGCCAACTGAGCTGCTCCGTTCTCCCTCTTGCTCGTTGCGCTTTCTCTTTTCCCCCTCCCCGCATGACTCCCCACCAACAGTGGCCCCAACTCGAGCCCCCTACTCTACTGCGCATGCGTCGCACTCGGTACCTGATTGGTTGTTATTCGCGCGCAATTTGAAATGCTAAAAAATATTATGCATTTTAAATTTCGCGCGAATAGCAACCAATCAGATACCGAGTGCAACGCATGCGCAGTAGAGTACGGGGCTCCAATTGGAGCCACTGCCCACCACTCATGAGTCCCAGTGATGTGACGTAGCGGAATAACAAATTCCTACGAATTTCCACGAACTGTAATTCTTGGAAAATCTACAAAATATGGGCATGCTCTATGCTCCGGTAATGAAAATTATTTTCGAAGTCACCACGGACAAACGCAATGATATATCGCTTTGAAACTTTGGAATATAGGAAAGAAGACACTAAATTGTGTTCTAACATTTATTTTGCGTAGTAATTTTGAAAAAAAATTATGTCGGTAAATTTTTGTCGATAATTTTTAAATTTTTTTTTCAAAATTACTACTCAAAATAAATGTTAGAACACAATTTAGTGTCTTCTTTTCTATATTCCAAAGTTTCAAAGCGATATATTATTGCGTTTGGCCGTGGTGACTTCGAATAAAATTTTCATTATCGGAGCATAGAGCATGCCCTTATAGAGGAAAATAATTCCAAGAATAATAAATATTTTTCAATAAAACTAGACCATTTACCTTCTTCAGTATAAAACTGAGGTAAATAGTCTATTTTTAGATAAAGATATTTATTATTGTGAGTGTATTTAGCGAAACTAAATTTGCTCTTATAATAAGATAATAATTGTAATGCTATTTACAATTATAATTTGAGGGAGTTCTAATTTATATCTATAGAATGAAAACTATTTAACAAAAGGAAATGATAATCATTAATAATTATTACAGAAGAAAAATTAGGACGAGAATAAATTTTAAACTGTTTAAATCAAGTTCAATTCAATCAAGTTTGAATTTCTCGCCACTAGATGACCACATGACGTGCGCCTGTGTGCGCATCTTTGGCCCAGAGAGAGTGTTTCAGTGCAAAGCTGCAAAACATAGCGCAGGCGCGTGATGAAAAGCACAGTTGTGAGGCTTTATAGAACACCAGCGTACTGGTTCCAGTAATCAATGGCACGTCCAAGGATTGAATTGTACTATTATGATTTATAGAGTCCCCGGGCGGGTAAATTATTCTAAATGTTGTTTCTTTTATCACACTTGAGCAAAATAACTTTAAGCTCTGTTACATAAATGTTGGTCACTTCATAAACAAGGTTTCTTCATTTATAAAAATAAACATTTCATTATCCAAGACATGAAAAAATTACAGTATAATCGAACGAGTTTATTGAGTGGTCGAATGTGTCATTAGGGAAGTCATAACAATAACAATTGGTGCACTTTGATATTTACTTTGGAGAGCAATTATGTCGTGAAAATAATTATTTTCTTTTCGCATTGTTTCTTTGTTTTTTATTTATTTATATTTCTAAACTTAGTTGATACAAAAATTTAATTTAAAAACGTTTTCTTAGTATATCTGAAGGTCAAATTTATAATTAGGGAAATTTAATTAAATAATTATTGTAACTGGAGCTTGCCTTTGAAAATTGGCTATTGTTGTAAATTTTTTAATGGTATCTAACGTTAATTGTACGTGTTTAAATTTGAAGTGGAAAATGGGGATAATGCAAAGACATAATTGACTCAAATTAAATTAGAAGGGCTGAATATATGTCTAGTAAAATAGGTATTCAAGAGGAACATTTGACAATGAGTACTGTGTGTTAATGCATCAAAATCGAGATTTTTTCGACCATTTCGAAAATGGGGAGTGGAGGTGTTGGCGAAGTTCCAACGATATTTCATCCACGGAGATCTCGAGGACCCAGCATCGTTCTCAGTGAGGACCAACCCAATCATGGTCCTTACGTTAGTCCTGCTCAGATCTTGCTAGATTCTTCAGGTATTAAAATCTTTTATAATTTATAATTTTAAAAATATAAATTTCTCCGTATTTTATAAATAACTGTTGCGTCTTCATTCATATATTCATGTGTCCATTAATATTATTAAAATGTAGAATAATTTAAAAAAAGAATCTACTTTTGAAATTTGTAATGCCCAAAAATGTGGAATTATAGAAAAAAAAATGTTATTCAATTTTAAATCAGTAATTAATTTAACAGTATGAGAATTTTTTAATTATCCACATTTTACTTTTAAACAAACGTCCTACAAACAGGTAGTTAAGAAAAATGTTATACCATGAAAAAAAAAGTGTAAAAACTAATTTTTTTGACAAGGACTCTGGCAAATTTAAATTTTAAACAAAAACTTATAATTCATCTAATTTTTCAGGATGTGAACAGCAAAGTTGTAAATCCGCAGGTGGATGCGGGGATTCTGCAGCAGGATGCAGATCTCACGGCTCGGATGGTAATATTTGCAGCGGGATTGGTGGAGGTGGAGGAGGTCAAGGTCAGTGTCAAGGTCAAGGTCAGGGACAACCCTGTCCATCGGTCCCCTATCGTCATCGGCATCATCATTCATTAACAAATTGTTACGCATCCTGTTGTGCAGAATCTGCAAAAAAGGTTAAAAAGAAAAATTTACTTTTATTTCTATATATGTATATGTAAATTAAATTAAATTTAATATTTAATTATGATGTATTACTCCGTGACTTTTGTAGATATATTTCGGCGTTTGCGTTACGATATGCGTCACTGCAAGCTGGGTGGGAGCCACTCATTGCATAAAATACCTCTATTTTCATAAGCCGGAGATCATCAGCCAAACTTCGTCCTCCAACTCTTCCGTGACTGGACTTCATCACGAACACGTAAGTTAAGGTTTCATTTTTTGTCATGTTCCTTATCAAGGAAATGTATTCAGCCTTCAAGTGTGTTAAGCAGGGTCAAGTGGATATTAAATGCCACTGAATTATGAGCAGTAGGTGCTTTTAAAATGCTTTCTTTTATTGATGATTTTGCAGGCGATTTCATAAATTTAGAGTAACTTGCAGAACATAAAAGCAAGGTTGCAGAGATTGTAGAGTGAAAAAGATATTATTTTTTATAGAATTGTAACTTTGATGTATATAAGAAATAGGTAGAGGAAATAATGAAAGAAATCTTTCTTTCTTTCTATAGAACTATGCAAGCTTTCAAATAATTGATGACAATAATTATTATTTTTCCAGATTGTGCTCCCGTATAATGCCCCTTTCTTCACAACGTGGTTCTGCACCAACTGGGCAGTTCTTTATTTTCCAGTATATCTTCTGTGTCGAACAGCCACGACAAAATGTTCAAATCCTTCAGAAATTATTGCGGAAAGCCTTCGTGGTTTTAGGGACAAGGGATTTACTGGGGGTAGATTTTTAACGAGGTGTAGTCTCTTTTGTGGTCTTTGGGTGGCTACTAATTACATGTACATCCACTCATTACGTATCCTTTTTGCCACGGATGTTATGGCACTTTTCGCTACGAATGTGGCCTGCGTTTATCTCTTGTCCTGGGTCATACTTCATGAGCAGTTCGTTGGTGTAAGGGTAAGTGATTATAATTCATTATTAAATGATTATAACTCTTTATCACATTTACGTCGAATTTTTTGAGAAATTAACAATGAGTTTTACAGATAGTAGCAGTGATTCTGTGTGATACGGGAATCGCTCTTCTGGCTTACATGGATGGAATAACCGGAAGTCCGACTCTTTCGGGTGTCGTATTAGCCGCTGCTGCTGCTGCAGGTTCAGCCGTATATAAAGTGCGTCTTATTTTTAATTATTTTAATATTAACATTAACTTCCTATTTAAAATTTGTTTAAAAATAGAAAAGAAATTTGACTTTCCGTAGGTATTGTTCAAGAAAGTGATAGGTGAAACCACCTTTGGTCAAGTTTCACTCTTCTTCTCGGTGATTGGACTCTGCAATGCTGCCTTACTTTGGCCAGTTTTTTTAGCATTGTACTTTTCCGGGGCCGAAACTGTACATTGGGCCAAATTACCTTGGGCAACACTACTTGCAGCCAGTATTCTTCACCTCAGTCAGTATTCCTTTAATATTTTTTAAGACAAAATTTCTTACGAAAATTGTGATAATATATAGGTACATATTTTTGTAATTAAATAGAAATAAGTAAAAAACTTGTGGCGTAACAAACATGCAAATGTACAGAGAAAAAACTTTTTTAATTTGTTCTGGTAGTCCAATTTAAGTGAATCAGGAAATATTCCGTCAGACCACAGGCGCGTGTCTGATTAAAACGGTCTTTCTCTACTTAAAAATTTTAATTTAACTTTCAATTTAATATTTATTACTTAAAAACTGTCTTTCTTTATTTAAAATTGATACAGAAAACCACAAAATTATGAATTTCACTGCCCTATATAAAATTAATATTTATCTTCTCTAAAAAAAAGTGGTGTAATGAGATGTTTCGAAAATCTCGCATTCATTGCTAGTTACTTAAATATATGGATGTAAGTTATGTTCATTTATTGGAAGCAATATATATATATATATATAACAGTATTATTATAATTTTCAGTTTCCAACATGTTGGGAAATTTCAGCATAGCATTAACTTACGATCTTTTCATCACCCTGGGTTTAATAACAGCCATTCCGGTTTCCGCTGGTAAGTTTTATAGCTTTCTTTAATTAAATACAAATTTTTGTTTACTCTCAATACAAAATTAGGCTAAAATACTTAAGCTGATTAAATTGTATTTAAAATTATACTAATTTCGAATTCTTTTATTTTTACAGCCCTGGACGTGGTTTTGTATGGTGCTCACTTTGTCGGTATGAAGCTGGCAGGGATGATCTTAATAGCAGTTGGTTTTTTCTTGGTGATGTTTCCGGACAATTGGCCTGACTACATCACTCGACTTCTTCGGTATGCAATTCCAAAGCTCGCTATGCCTCGTGATATGTATATGCACTTTAGCCCAAAGTTTATTTCTTAGCCTTCAGTTCTTTAGATTTTTACATTTATATATCCTGCACCTACATATTGAGTATATTATATATTTTATATATAAAAACATATACCCTTGCAAGAATAAAATTTCGAACTGTCGTTTATTACTTTGTTTTGCACTAGAATAGCAGCTACGCGTAGACTCACTAAAGTAGGAACTATGCTTCAAAATTATTATAATTATTATGAACAGGGAGACTTAAACTTATTTAGCGACAAATACTCTCTAATTTCAATGAGTCTCTTTTTTTAATTACAATTTATTTATATATTTTTTAAATTTAGTAAATACGATGATGAAAAGTTATCAATTTTAAATTATATTATTTGAATGGAACACATTTTCTTAAATCTGTAGGAATACGCTTATTTATTTTCATGGCCTTTTTCTTTAATTTCTTAAAGGAGATATCGAATATCTGACTTACTATCATTTACTATTGTAGATTACTTGAAGTTCCTGTGCATACTTCACACTTTACACATTAATAATTTCTAGGGTATCCACGTGCAGAATTTTTTATATTAAATAATGATTTTAAGACACCAATGCGAATAGTGTTGAAACATTGTTCACTCACTTCTCTTTTTACGACATTTATGCAGCTTTTCTAGATAACTGCACGACAGATTTCACTCTCAAATATCCATCTATAACATATTGCACATTGCTCTTCACTTCACATTTTTGAAAAAGTGGCAATTGAATTAAAGCAAATATTCTTTCTTTTTAGTAGTTGCATATATACAGTTGTATTTTGGGAACAAATCAAATATATAAGTTGATACGAAGAGCATGCCACTCGTGAATACCCTGCAAAGCAACATTTTCAACATCACCACAAATAATATTTCTAGATTCCATATTATACCTAACATTTTATATCAACTTTCATTCGAAAAATGACTTTCATGAAATAAGTGTAAATTATTTTTGAAATGAAAATGAAAAACATGTGTGAATTAAAAATCTAAAAATCTAAATAAAAAACCAATTGAAATATATTTTGTCAGCTAAATGATAAGTGCTTCCTAAAATCGCGAAAAATACAACAATGAAAATTAGTTCCAGACAGTCGCTCGCTTCTTTACAACTTAAAATAAGCACGTTTCTGTTTTAACGTTTAAGAAAAGTATTAAACTTATTTTGCAGGATCCCTGGAAAATGCTTCGTCTTAAAGCATTGATCCATTTTGCATATAAATGACGTAAATCGTTGTCAATGATTACAATTATTTGCAAACCTCTTCCAATCTGATTTGTTTACAGTAACTAGAAAATGAAGTAGTCAAGGTATTTATACTGCTAAAAAAAGTGTAGATCTAAACTAGCACTCTAGCAAAGTAGTAGTGACTTGAATTAGTCATTTCTCGTTATTAATTATTTAGCGAAGCTAATAAACAGTTATATTGTAATAAATATTGTAATTCTGAGGAAAATAAGAATTTAGATAAGAAATGTAATAGAATTTTATGAAGAGGAACACAGCTAAAGCACTTTGTTTAATTTCATTTGAAATTATATCATTTGTTTTTAACTTCATTTGCTTGCTTTTATTTTTCCATTCTTCATAATCTCTGTAAGAGACCATTTTCCTTAAATCTCGATTGAAAAAATCCTCCAGGAAATCGTCGTGTTATTTTTCGGACGAGGAAAACACGAGGAAATCCGCGAGGATTTTCAAATTTTTCGGGAAATCCTTGCGGATTTCCTTGTGCTTTCCTCGTCCGAAAATAACACGACGATTTGCTCGAGGATTTTTTCAAAATGATATAAACAAAAAAATCCTCGCACTTTTCATGCTTTTTAATCAAGTACATTTTAATTGATTTTATAATTGAATTACAAAGTCAATTTAAACATCCCTATTATTATTTTTGGTATATTCGCTTCTTATTGTGTGTTAATCGTCGTCAACACATCATCACTCGCTTCCCAACAATCAGGATCCATTATATGCTGTTACAGAAACATAGTCGCCATGAGTCACAGTACAAGGTAAGAAAATACATCGCCTACACCTTAATCGTCGGCGATATTGACGATTCATCTTTCGATTGTTAAAACAAATAGAAATTAAATTTTTAAGACTGGTTTTTTAAGCAAATAAGCTTTCCTTATAAACCATAGAATGAAATGGAAAGAAAATCTATTTGAATCATTTTCTAGTCCCTTCAATTGTTTTATATCGTTTTGGAAACGGATATTATATTATATTAAATTATTACGATAATATAGATATAATTATATAATGATAAGAATTTCCAGAATATTTTTTATGTTTTATTACGCACAGAAACTTTAGTTCTTATTGAGAAAGGTAAATCGTCATTAACGCACGAACAAAGAGAAATAATATCGATGGGCGCATGGTTTATTATTATTTTTGATATAATAAAATGATTGAAGTGTAAAGGTTTGAAGTGTGCACTGCTGTGGACTACTGTGCATGTTCTTTATTTTCTTCTTCTTTACTTCAGCACGTGCTATTTCATCTTCTTTCACTCTATGTCTTTTATCTCTTTACTATGTAATATCAATATCTATTAATTCTTATAATATTATAGACGTCTTGATGTAGTGTGTCCCATTATAAGAATTTCCTTTAATTAATTTTTTTAAATATTTTATTCTTGTTAAATTTGGAATAATTTCAATTTTGAGTTACTATTAAAGAATACACAATTTGAGCATTTTCAATTCAATTTTAAATACAATTTTTGCTTAAATCGAGTGCTTCAAAAATTGAAAAAACCAGTCTTTGTAATAATTTGCATGAATCTTTAATAGATTGATAGTAATATCTTTTATCGTTCAAAATATGTAATAATCAGAATCTGTATTGAGATTGGTTTTTGCAATAGACCTAAAAATAATGTTATCTAGATTGAATTAAAAATGTTGAAACTGAGGTGGACCCTAAAGCTTTAGAGATGAATTAGAATGGACGTCATCAGTGTATAGGTATTAAAAATGTGAAAAGAATGAAATATGAATGGGGTTGATGCAGTACATCAAGTCCGCAACAACGTGGTGTCGGCAAGGGCATGAGTAGGAGTCGAAAGCCATCAATCCAGCATCGTCATTTCCGTCGGAACTACGGGGTCTCTGCTGCCCATGGCGACGGGCAAACCCTCCTTCCAATCTCCGCAAACAACCAGACCAACTTGCCCCATCATCATAATGCAAACAACCCCCTGTCATCATCCCCTGAACCCCCGCGTCGTGTCCCTACCTCAACCTCAACCTCAACCACTACCAACAACCACCATCGCTCGCACGTCGCCCCTCAAGTTCAACAAGGTATGCCAATAGTACATTAACAGTCAGCAGTTGGGTGAAAAAAAAAAATAAATACATTGAAAATTGGGCCGTTAAGGGAAGTACAAATTTAAGGATGTTGGAGCCAAGTTCTAATTTAAAAATTCGATTTCATCATTTTACAGAGCGAAAATATTCAATTTTGAAGTTACATTTTGAATTCTTCGTTTTATGCACAAAGTATCGAAACTAAATATTTTTTCGCTCTGTACACAGTCTTATATTTGAGAAAAGATTAGCGCTACAGAGCGAAAAAATATTTATCTATAATTTTTGTTGAGTAAAATGGAGAATGGAATTTTGAGCTTAACACTTGAGTCCAACGCCCTTAAGATATCGAGTTGAAAATTTTGGAAATTAAATGAGATACCGAAGATGTAAATCATCTTTCTTTATAAGTTAAAGCATTTTGAAGTACTAATTATTAAGATAAAGATAAAATCACTGGATTCAACATTATTAAACAGCAAATATTATTAGAAGAGGATCGACTGTTTAGATTTATAATAATTCAGATCTATTGTCAACATTTTATTAAAATACCACTATAACAATAAAATTTGTCCAATAAAATTGATTTTTATTTATACTGTTCTAATATTATAGAATGACCGTAGTTTATACAACCACTATTATAGTAAGTAATATTTGTTCCCATTTGTGTAAATATGTAGGAAAATCTTATTACAATTCTTGTGTAATTTTTGTACTATTATACTGTATTTTATATATGTAATTCACGGATGTAGGCCATAATTTGATCAAAATATTATCTGGTATTAAATTCGTAATTGCTATAAAATTAACGTAGGTTTAGTATAATAATGATCATTACAGTGTTCTATCAACATCAGAATTTAAAAAATATGCATTGACAATAATTGAAATTTTTTTATCTTGATCTGCATTTGTGATTTGTAGTGGTGTGCGAATATTGTTTAGAAGTTTGTTGTTTGATCAAAATAGTCTGGATGTGCTATATTAATTTTTTATATAGATTGAAATATTATATACATATACTTTGTATTTGGAATGAAGCATCATGGCATTTTTATAAAGAGATATTTGGTGTTTCGCCTTAAACAGAATTATTCGTAATATTTATACATCTATAACACATATAATAGTCAATTCAAATCATGTTATTCTCTATTTTAAATAAAACACTTAAAATTATAGTTAAATAAACATCAACGGTTTTCCACTATAAAAATATGTAAAATTTTTACTTTCCCTTTGAATTTAATTCAATTTAAAAGCATAATTTTGTTTTCTTTTTAAAATTAAAAAACATACTGTAAAAATTTACCTTTGTAAATTTTTAATATTTGTGTACTAATTTTGCAGATCTGGTATTTTATAAAATAAAAAAATACACATCCACAAAAAACACATAAAGGGAATTTCATGTAAAATATTAAAAAAAATATTCCAAGTTGTAAATCAAACAGGATTTGACATGAAATGCCCGATAAATGTTTTATTATAGATTTATAAAATATCAATAAATGAACACGTCAAAAAGATCACAATTGCATGTTGATTGTTGAGATGAGTTGACATTGGCGGATCTAAAAGCTGGATTTTCAATTTCAGATGGAGCCGGAGACACAGACACGGCATTCCCGGTGGATCGGCACGCGACGTGATCGATTATCGAACTGGATATATAAAATCTCATCTTCGTTCTCCATCTGGAAGGGTTCGGTGACTAATTTCAGTCTTACATAGCGATAATTGTCCTCTTAGAAGACAATTTCTGAAAGTGGCATAGAAACTTTTGATGTTTTAATGTCTAATGTTTCACCGGTCGTCGCCCAGTCACGTTTTCAAATCTAAAATCAAATACTAAACAATAAAATAATATTACAGAACTAAATTCAATTTGCAAGATCAATATAGCCGAAATTTGTAAGAAAACTTTCGTCCATAAAAAATACACATAATCTACCGTAAGTAGAGTGCCCCAAAAAAGTGAGCTTTTGAATTTTGCAAACGCTACCCTATAAATTTCTTCGGTTTGGTGAAAAACTATGCCTATAAATTTTCTTTTATTTCTAAAGAATTGATTAGAGCTTCCGCGAGAATAAACCCTAAAATTTACAAAACAAAAAAACAATTTTTTAAAAATAAAAGAAAATTTATGGCAGATGTTTTCACCAAACCGAAGTTTAGAAGATAACGTTTGTAAAATTCAAAAATTCACTTTTTTTGGGCACTCTTATCTACTCTTAACAATTTTATAACTCTAACAATCTTAAATTATTTTCGACTCAAAAAACTAGGGCATCCACTAATCCCTATAATAATTTATAAGACTTAACTAACAAAGTAATAAAAATATAAAATGAATGTTTAAGGGCGACGTGTCATATAATATCAAGAAAAATCCGCAATTTATCCAAAAGACATCCTAAAGTGAGAAACTATAGTGATATTGTAAATTATCAGGTTTCAGATAGTTAGATACCCTGTGCTCATTATATCATGTATCGTTCAAAATGTACAGTGTTAACTGTTTAAAAAAGTGAGTAAATGACATTTGTTGATACTCGTTTTGCCGCGCACTCCCCAGGGTATTTTTAATTTTTAATTTAGATAATAAATATAGACATGTCTAGAATTACTGCCATTCGATGTACCTATTAAATTTTTATAAGTCTAGATTTTTTAGCTTTCCATACTGATATTTTTTCTAGATTGTGTGTTATACTCATACAGTCATCTAAAATGAGAACAGCCAGCAGGTCTTGTTCATAAATTAAATCAACGGAGATTGTAAGTTCCTGAAGAAAATAAAAAAAGTATCATCGAATAAAACATAAAAAATAATTATTAATTAGGCGTGGTGAAACGAGTAATTCTACGTCAAAAATGTTCCATTGAAAGATTCTCAATTAGTCTAATGTTTCTAATTCTAAGAAACTTTTATTAACTTTCTGTAAGAAATTAAGGTTCACAACACGATCGATAAACTCGTCTTTCAGTAGAAAAATAAAATTGTTATAAAATAAGTATTTCATTTAAAGCGTATTTTTCGCATATTTTAATTCCTTTAAATTTAAAAGCACTGGAAGTTCTAAAATTTAAATAAAGTAATCTAAAATTGGTGAATATGCTCAAGTATATTTTTCTATTTGAGGAAAGCTACATTTGCTTGTATTACACAAATTTTTAATTGTAAAACTGAGAATGGATTGATTTGAAAATCATTCGGATTTTAAGATGACTTGAATGATGTTATTCAAAGTCATTCATCTGTAAACCGTTTCAGATGAGCGAATGTGTTTTAATATTTATTAAGGCCTTATTCTAGTCAAAACTGCCAGCTTTTCATTAAAAAATTATATAATGGGAACTGGACCATGAATATAGTTGAATACATAAGAGTTATCTTCTTGTGATAAAATGGTTCCCTCCAAATGAATTATTTTACGTAGTTTAGAAAACAATGAGATTTTTTTATTTCTCGCTGTACATAGAATACGAGCTTCGTTAAAATTCAATGAAAATTCACCTTTTATCTTTGTTTTGACTAGACTGGAACCTTAATGAATTGTAAACGGTAAATTTTTTTATAAATATTATTTACATTATAGATCTTTGTGAATTTATTTGACACCTTTTACACAAATGGATATATTTATTCGTAAATAACAATTTGTACGTTTTGTGTCAATTTCGGTGTTACAGATTAAATGGGGTGTATAATAAATATTTATGTGTAATATTTCACGCATTAATTTATGCTGCACTTCCCCATTGAAAAACATAATCTCTTCTCTATCCTTGATTATTCTAAGCTATCATTGGAAATAATGAATGCAACTAGGAACTAGTATGAATGCTATTAAAAATCACTGATAATTTTCAATCACCAAATTAAATTACCATTGATTAATAATAGATAGATAATTTTTTTTACTTTTAAAAGGCCAGAATTTTATTCAAATCAATACTATAGGTATTTCGCTTTACATTACAAGCGCACACAAGAAAAAAATGTATCGAATTAAAAGCTTTCATCCATAATTCAAATTTACACCGAAAATGATCTTACATGAAATTTAAGATCTGAAGATTAAATTTGAACCAAGATTGATAAGCGATTTTTCGATGATCTTTTATCGTCATAATTTATCGTCGAACGCTCTAAACTATTTTTAAATTGTATCACAATTACATATGCTTAAAAGTTAACAGTCAATTCATTGCAATAAGGAAATCTGTTGTAAATAAATCGATATTACAGACAATAACAAAACTGTTGAGATATGTATACGAAAAAATTAATAAGAATATCTTACTAAAAGATAATTTCTTATTTGATTGTTTTGAAAATATATAACGAATCGTATTTCTAAAAAAAAAGATCTATAGATTTCCAAACTAAAGCATAACTTAATTTATATTTTTTAAACATTTTTTAGTATGCCTCCATGGAATTTTTTACTGGCAGGCTGTTGAATATAATATATAATGAATTAATTGAATAAAACATGGTATTATATTCATTATGAAGAAAGTTTTAAAGATGTCCTTACTCACGTTGGAATAATATTCCATAACTAAATTCGTAAGCGAAAAGCTTTTGATTTACGTTTTTTTAAATTTATTTCACGATTAAAAAATATTCTCATTTTTGGATTAGTTTCCTTACTCTTAATTTTAAGATTCACATGACATAACTATCTTCATTATTGTATTAAATTCCTCTCCATAAAATATTGAACGTTGCCTACGAATTTGTTTTATATCTATTAGTGTTTTACAAGAAATTCGTTTTTCTTAACTTTTATTTTTATACATGTAATTTTCTCTATTCTATATTAGAATCATTTATAAAATAATAAAAGAATGAATATTTTCAATGTGATTCCAAAAAAAAGAGATAAGTACAGAATAACTGAAAAATGTCAAGTTTCGAATGGTTTCAAAAAAATTTGACAACATAAATTAATTAATTAATTAATTAATTATATAATTTTTGCTTGGCGACTTTTTTTAAACTTACATTTCAAAGCAAGCTTCAAAGTCTCAAGTAAGTGACTATACAAGCTATTATCACAAGTTTTGAACTCGCTTATATTCGCGAGTAAAAAATTAGGTTGGCAATGAAAAATCGATTTGGCCTTTTAACAAGAAAATTACACATTCTACTTGATGTGTGTAAAAATTATGCAAGGTAAATATCTTTTGAAACAAAGAAAAATTTTTCAATCATGGATTCCTTATCAATATTTTGATAAAAAGCAAAAATATAATAAGAAGTCTCTTCACAATCTTTAATAAAACATAACATTTTCAATTCTGTACTCTTCTTACTTCAACCATATTTTTCAATGCCACTCTGATGTTGATTTACAACTGTTTACTTAAAGAAAGTTTTTCTCGAATGCCTGTAAACCTGATAGAACTTAATCTTCGCCTGTCATATCTCGTCAAGAGTGCTTTGATTCGCGGGCGAGATGACAATGTGTAACTTAAGCATATCTTTATTTGGGCCGACAAGGAAAGAAGAAATAGGGCCCTCTGAGTTCATTGCACCACTACGTTGAGGATTAAGTTCCTCAAAGGGCAGCAAATCATCTAAATTAAGAACGCGATCATTCTTATTAAATCTATGGATGGTCTCCATGACTCGGGCTATGTGTTCGACACCATCTTGAAGTCCGTAAATCAAGACACCGATTTTGACTCTCCTATCTGAATCACTGTTGACTGGAGGTTCCTTGCAAGTTAATGATAACCTCACAGATCTAATAACGTGTTCCGGCATTTCCACGGTGCCTTGCCAGACGATAAGAAAGAATTTCTTGAACCAGACACCTTTGGGATAAATATCAACGACCCATTCGCAAGTTTGGTCGCCCGCATAGTCTGCGAGGTAGGAATGGCTGGAGAAGACGAGGGTTCTTGTGTGATAAGAACGCAAACTGTGGAAATTCTCGATTGTAAGAAGAGAACTGCAGGTGTCAACTGTGTAAAGTCTAGGTTCGAAAAGTAGAGCTCCGTCTTCCTCCGTTTTAATGACTTCTCTGACACGTTCGTGTTGCCCAGAATGGAAAGACATTCCGATTGCCATTCTCTCTACAAAGAACTCTTTATATTTTTGGGTTAGAGGCGAGAGAAGCAGATCGGCAAGTTGTCGAGGAGACATCATTGGAAACCTGACGGCAGACATGACGGCTATGACGAGTTGCTTTAAAGTCGTTTCCAACTCCTTGGCTGGCAACTGGGTCCTTAAGCGATTTGCCTGATGGTCGAGCCAGGTCTCAAGACACTTGCATAGCGTCATTTCGTCTTTGATTACTAAACTACTTTGGTGCAGAAGAGTAACGAGAACGTCTAATTCGAAATTTCCAAAATCTGTGGTCTGAGCTACGAGTTCCAAATTCCATTTTATGAAGTTTTGAAACGCCTGAGTGATCTCATGATGACCACAGTTAAGGGTGTATTGAAGCCAGGAAACTAGAGTACCGTGTGTTGCTGCTAGTGCAATGTGATTTTGCATGTAGTCAAGGCACAAAGAAATCAAATCCGTTACATTGTACTTATCTGCTAAGGAGAGAATGGGTAGCACGTCTCCATGACTGATCCTGATCTGCCCGGTATAAAAATATCGTAGAAATTCACTGAAGATTGGAACGCACTGAGGAGTTTCTTGCAGTGTCACTCTGCTTTCTTGGGACTCGCTCCACTGCGGGCTCATCAACATCACCTATAATTTAATTTATTTTAAAGGTCAAGTTTCAAATTGAAAAATTATTTTATCGATTATTTAATAAATGATTTAAAAAATTAAATTTTCAACACCATATTTTTATATTTTACCTCGAACACATCGCTTGATGCACAAAGAATAAGTCGATGCGCTGGATATTCGATACCGTCCACAACGAGACAAATATCATTCATAAGACGCTCAGCATATAAAGTTGCTATTTTCAGCAAAACAGTCTGTGAATTGTCCACCTGGAGAAAGTAATACGAATTTTTAATTCTAATGATATTTTAAATTCTTTAATTTATAATATTGATTCGTACAGTATATTGTAATACACATATATAATATAAAATAATGAAATGTCTCGGCGTACCGAATTTCAGTGAATCTAGCCACGGCCATAATACAATACCTCTATGAAATCTACAGCTCCACTTCCTTCGCTGGAACAGGGACTCTCGTCAGCCTCCTTATCCTTTTTATTGATTCCTTCCATCTTTGGCCTAGTTGTCATCTATTTAAATGAATTACGTACATCTTCTACACAGGATAAATGTACAGTATTTTTTCAAAATTCGTGACGTAGTCTACTTAGCCATGAGGTGGATGAATGATATAAGTAAAACTGGATGCAGTCTACAATGAAAATTATCACTTTTTCAAATACTATTCTTCACAATTAAAATAAATTAAAAATTAAGTATTAATTATCACAAGAAAAGTTTATCTCAGTGCATTAAGTAAATGTCACAAAAATTCCCACTCTCATATCAAATTCAAAATGAAAAATGAGTATAGAAAACAAGGAAGATGTAATTGTAAATATAATCATTTAAAATATTGTTCTCAAACATTGATTTGAAATTTTAATTGTAGGGACAAAAAAAGAAATAAAATATCCCCTTCGAAATTCAAATTTATTATTTAGTAAACTGTATGTATATACTAATAAACTACGAACACTTTTTAAATTTTAATATTGAAAATTCAATATTCAAAGTTTAATGTTGAAATGTTCTTGTAAAACATATGATTGTTCCATACTATCGTGTGATTAGGTATTTGAAATACACTAAATATTGCGAAGGGACCGAAGATCAAAGAAATAATACAAAACAAGTAATTTGACAAGTCCGACATATCTGACATATGTATATGAAAACTTTATATGAAAACTGCTTGATAAAAATCTGACGTAATCATAAAATTAGTTCTCCATTTTTCTTCTTTTGTGAAACTAATAATATTACTGCATTTGGCACTATATTACCGATAATATAACATACCTTTGCAAATATATTGCTGGCACTCCAGAGATTTTAGACAATCCTTTGTTCACTTGAGATGCTTGAGATTAATGATTCACAATAATCAGGAAGTACACAATATCCGGATGTTTTACTAGGTGCTATTTAGCCTTATTTTATAATAAAATACACACGGTTGAAGGGCATCTTCGGAAAACGGCGGAAAACTGCGGAAAATGACAAAAAAAAGCTTCTATCCGACTATCCATCGTTCTTGCTGGTACTTGTATATGAGCGCACGTATTTGATTGATTCTGTATGATTTTGTATGACTGCAGCTGACACGTCAAATAGCAATCGCGTCTGCAGTCTCATTGGTACTTACAACAGAAATATTTTTTATTTTTCATTTCGAGGGGGGAGCAGTGCCCCTTGATGCCCCCCCCAGGCTACTTTTCGACGGCCCTGAGAGTGCTCACTGACTTTCCGTTGGAGAAATTCTGCCATTGGCTGAAATTTGAATCGCGCGCGAAATTTTGACCAATGGCAGCACACATTGGCTTTTGGCTAGAGAAATACTGCCATTGGTTAATATTTTGCGCGCGAGATTCAAAATTGAATTGCATATCAAATTTCAGCCAACGGCAGAATTTCTTCAACGGAAAGTCAGTGAGCACTCTCAGGGCCGTCGAAAAAGTAGCCTGGGGGAGCATCAAGGGGGATTGCTCCTGCGCCATATTCATTTTCTGCGGCCAAATTCTTCGGAATGTCAGGGCAAAGCGGGCAAAGATCAACAAAGATATTAAAAACAATATAAACAAAAAAGTAAATTTACTAAAATTGACTATTTATTGGAACCTCTTTTGTAGATTAGGAACAAAAGGTATTTGATATATATTTTTTTTATCCACTTCAATTACTTTTTTTATAATTTTGGTTTTAAATTTCTAAAAATATTATATTGAATCCAATTTTTTATTTACTTTGTAAATACATAGTATAATGTCTATATTATTTTGTAATTAAAATTCTTGGTTTTGCTTTTTTTGCAGCCTTTGGAAATTTACGATAGATTGTTAAATAGAAATTCATTGATTAGTAAATGTATGCGTGTACCAAAAATAAAAGACAGAAAACTGCATGATAACAAATTTTTTATTTACAGGTAACCAATAAGATCATGTACACAGTGATAACATACATGATTTTTTTAATATCCCTCACTTGCTTGGCCTTACTGGCTAGGACTTTATATATAATTACGCAAAATGGACGAACCACTAAAAGATCTCGTGAAAAATCTGCTAAAACGATAATCGTATTAGGATCTGGTGGACATACAGCAGAAATGTTACGCATCGTCAAACACTTAAATTTTGATCGCTACTCACCAAGGATTTACATACACGCTCGAAGTGATAATATTAGCCCAGAAAAAGTCAAGGAACTTGAACTCGATAACAAAGACTATAAACTCATTTCTATATCCCGCAGTCGAGAAGTTCGTCAATCTTACTTTTCCTCAATCTGGACCACAATCAGCGCATCGTTAAATTCTCTTCCAATTGCATGGACTGAAAACCCAGATCTAATTTTATCCAATGGTCCTGGAACTTGTGTGCCAATATGCGTCATCGCGTTTCTTTTCAAAGCGTTTTTTATTTCTAATGTCAAAACAATTTTTATAGAGAGCTATTGTCGAGTAAAATCTCTTTCGCTTTCTGGAAAAATATTGTATTATATTGCCGATCGAGTTATTGTCCAGTGGCCTTATTTAAGCAAACCTCTATATAACAGGACCCTTTATGTGTGATTAAAAGTTTTTTTTTACTGAAAATTTGGTAACAATTCTTTTATCTTGGGACCTATTTTAGGAATTATGCTTGAAAAAGCTCCTTTGACCACGAAATCAATTTCTTGGAAATCATTAATTGAGGAATCAAATGACAATGTTCCGGCGGAAATTAAAGTTCATTTGGTATCTATAATTCAAGTACTGAAGAACTTCGATGGAGAAAATGAGTAATTTTCTTTAGATTATATTGCTAGAAAAAAGTACTAGTTTTTAAAAATATAAACATAAAAGTCAGGATGCATTTATGATCTCATTCTAATTCTAATAAAATATCTTCCATTTTTTCTAAAGAAAGAGTTATTCGGCTGAGTGGATTGAAGATTCGTTATTGAGATTAGAAGCTTGTCTAGACCGAACTTGGGAAACGCTTAACTCAGGCTGCTGGAAGGATGTTCCAATTCAATATAGATATACATATACCCTTTGCAGTATTATTAAGGTAATTTTAATCTCAAGCCTGATTATTCTATAAAGGAGAAATTATAAATTTTTACTAATTTCATAATATTATTGTTTCATAGTCAATATTTCTAGAAATACGATATGAAACTAGTATTGAAGATTCCTGTAATGAAGGTACAAAATCAAAGATGTTAGTAGAAGCTATAAACCAAATCGACAAAGGAATTTTGTTGGGGGCTCCTCTTCAAAGTTCTCCAGATCTACTCACAACAATAGCTTCGCGATTAAATAGTCATGTTATAAGTACGTATTTCACATTTAAAGTGAAAATTAAGTTAAAAGTAAATCATTTAAAAAAAATGATATACTATATCATTCTCAATGGGAAAAAAATTGTCTACATTCTTCATAATTACGCAGAAAATAAATCGCCAGAAGTTGCCAGCAAAAAGATAGAGATTGACGAAAAGGATATTTGCGTAGAGTTGTTTCCCCAATTTTTAGCGGTGTCGCATTATGAAGAACCATCAATGGAAACATTCTATAGAGATATTTTCAAACCGAAAGTTCCGGCATTACTTAGAGGTAACTACGGGTTTAAAATTGAGACCCTTATATTTTTAATTTCTACAAATTTGTTAAATAAAAATTAGTAAAGGAAAAAATAAAAAATTATCAAATTTTTCTAGGATGCATGAAACAATGGAAGGCCCTAGAATTATGGAAAGATACTGATTACCTAAAAAGAGTCGCTGGAATGCGAACAGTTCCGATAGAAATGGGTTCTCGTTATACGGAAGAAGACTGGGCCCAACGTTTAGTAACTTTTTCTGAATTCCTCGAAACACACATTTCCTCGAAATGTGCAGATATTGGATATTTAGCTCAGCATCAGCTTTTTCAGCAGGTTTAATTTTCAATTGATCAGAAATGTCTTCTGCAAGACATTTCTCATTTTTGTTCAAAATTTTAAAAATATATTTTGTTTCAGATACCGGAATTAAAAGAAGACTTTTTGGTGCCAGACTTCTGCTTTTTTTCTGATGGAAAAGATGATGAGAGTTTGCCTGATATTAATGCCTGGTTTGGTCCAGGAGGAACTGTTTCTCCTCTACATTTCGATCCCAAAAATAATTTACTATGCCAGGTAAAATTCAAAGATTTTGAAATATTATTTTAAAAATCCTAAGTTTTGTTATTTAATTGTTTAGAAATTCAAGGAACAATTAACTGTTTACCCTTAAAGTAAAAAGTATATAATCTTATGACAGGTTTTCGGATATAAACGAATAATACTTTACAATCCAGAAGATAGTGAAAATTTATATCCGTACGAAACGAGAATGTTATGTAATACTGCACAAGTGGATCCTTATCACCCAAATTATGAAAAGTGGCCTAAATTTCAAAAAACGAAAGGCTACATGTGTTGTTTAAAACCAGGAGAAATGCTGTTTATTCCACCTCGATGGTGGCATCACGTAGTAAGTCTTTCCCCCAGTTTTTCGATCAGCTTTTGGTGGGATTAACAAAATGTTTAATGATATTATCTATCAGTCCCCTTTTTTAAATAGCCTGATAACTAAAACCCCGAGTATTTTAATAAATATATTGCTAACTTATTTTTTATGATAGAAATTATACATATAAAGAAAATAAACAATAAACTTAATACTGTGTGATGGATAAAATTAAAAGAAAAATATTATGCAAAGTAAAATTTATTTCAGATAACAAAAAAAAATCCTTTCATTTTTTTAAACTAAAAAGTCTTCTCTTTTCTAGCATTTGTAAATCAATTACGTTGCGAATACCTAGACTTTTAAGGTACGAATATAATCTGAGTTTTATTAAAGTAGAAAAATAAGAGCAAACTTAAATAATAGCTTACATCATGTAGTTAGTGTAGTAAAAACGTAGAGGTAAAAAAATTTTATGAGGGCAGTGGAGGGAAGTCGTCGTCAAGTGTTGAAAATACTCTGCAGATTGGACAGGATTGATTCAGTCGGAACCAATTTCTAATACACTGGAATTAATATTTATTATGTGAGAATGGTTTAGTTTATTTTCAAGATCATTTTTTTTTTTTAATTTCGTTATTGATACACATTCTTTTAGAATTAAGTAAACGAGCGTGGTATTTTTGGTTAAAGAGAAAATAATCGTTTTACTAACCTCGGTATGGAATGAATGTTGACATCTTAAGGTATATACAGCCTTCTTGTATCCAGTGTTTTCTAAGGGGTCCATGCAGATATTACACTCAGCTTCCTGGGCTTCTTTGTTCCACTTATTGTTATTTGACTTGATCGTAACCCAAGCTGGTTTAGGAGGCGCTTTCTTCGTAGATTCCGGATTAGGAACAGATCCCACTAAAACAAGAAAATTATTTTATTACATAAAAAATTTTAACTTTGAAATTTCTACTATTTGAGGGAAATTCTTTTTACCTGAAGAAGTAGATGATAGAGAGTTTTGACGATTGCGCGCAACTGACAAACGTTCGAAGGCGAAAGGATGGAAGTAGTCTTTACTTTCGACAGCTGCTAAGAAGTGTTTCAAAAATAAATATTTGGAAAAATACAATTTCACTCGAATAAGTAACTCGTTACTTACGTTTTTCCTTATGAACATATTCCGCATTTTCGTATTTCTCTTCCCTCGGCTCAGGCTGAGTATTTTCTGCAGTATAATCACAGATATCTACAAAAGAAACCCTATATTAAAAAAACAGAAGAATTTAACTTTAATGTCACAAGTATATAAAAAAACATCTGAAAATACCTACGTTGCTGTTGTCTTTTTAGTATAAATTGCTTGGCTTCTTTAATAATCTCAGAAATTCTTAGTCCATTCAGTGAGTTATTATGCTTACCGCGAATTTCCATTATACTCTCAATCAAATCCAATCTATATCAAATTTCAATTATTAAACAAATAACTATTGTTGTAAATAAAATTCGTAAATAAATAAGAATACATACTCTGGAATTCCAACAAATTCAGTGCGCAATTTCTGCATTACCCTGTCAATACCATACTTCGGTTTCTTAAATTCAAAGCCATTTCTAAAAATAATAAATAATTATGAACATTTCTTGAACTTTTTCTAAAATTAAATTACGTATTTCAAATTGAAAATTGATTGAATTAACTTACATTGGTGGTGTTGCGACTGATTCCAAATTTTCAGAAATCGACGTCGGGCTATCTTCACCACTCGATATTTCACTAGGTTTTTTTTTCTCTTCTGCGACTGTTTCATCCACGCTGATATCTTGCAACTGCTCAAGAGAATTTCGTATTGATTCACTCTTATCATTCTTCTCAGTTGGATCGGGAGTTTGAACTTTAACTGCAAATAAAATTAACTTCATAAATCTAAATAGTTCTATTTTTCTTCTATTTTAGTTTATTGTATAATAAACTAAAATAAAATACTTTTTTAAATATTTTGAAGCAAAACAAAAGCTACTTATGCATTTACCTATAGTACTGGAAACTGAGTTCGTTACTTTGATATTGCCGTTGTTGCTTGGACTAGGTAGTTCTTGTCTTGGAAAATTGTAAGGAGACGTGCCTGGCTGTGCAGGGATTGGTTGGATTTGTTGTAGTGGTTGTTGTGTTGAAAAAGGAAGTTGATTTCTTTGGTACGAATAAGCTGAATTGACCAAGTACGGTGGTGGTTGCTGTGCATTTTGCATGAACATCGGCTGACCTAGCACAGGATGTATTAAAGGCGGCGGTTGCTGCTGCATATTTGGAAGTCGAGGCATCATTTTCATAAAATGCATGTGAATTATAGAAAAAGCTCGATGAATACTTTCGGCCAAAGGGAGAATTGGTTTTACTGGAGTATCACTTAACTTCAAATTGATATTTTCAATGAACTCCACTTCTTTTTTAGATTTCAATATTGTAAAGAGCTTCGAAAATTCAGCCTAGAGAAGATGTACATTTTTGTAAAATAGTAAAAAAAATGTGTTTTAAAGTTAGATACCTATAAATTAAAAACAATTTCTTACCTGATGCTCTTTCTCTATTGCTTGAAGATCGGAGAGAGTTTTAGCCCACTCTCGAGCCTCAGGAAATAAATTGATATTTAAAGCGTTTTTCGAAAAAGCATTGCATGCAGTGAAGATATCCAATGCTACTTTGCAATGCTCCATATAACCAGTTAAGAAATTATTATTTGCCATAAACTGAGCATTGAGATTTTTTTGAAGCAAAGACTGTTTCAAGTCCAAACGAGCGTCCTGTTCAATTCTGCAAAAAAAAACCGTAAGGAATAAATTAATATATAAAATTTGCATAAAGTAAAAACAGTAATGTAAAAGATAAAATTTGGAAAACGTACTCCAATTCAATGGTCTTGGCCTCAAGTTCCCTGGAGATTTTATTCATTTCGGTAACAAGTGCGGCGTAATGAGTTTCAAAATTTTTTGCCATTTCATCTTTCTGCTTATAGGCTTCTTCAAGTTTGTACTCCAATTCTCTCCTTTGTTCCACAATAGCAGTCGTTTCTTTCAGTATTTTACTAAAATCTTGTTTCATAGTTTCGTAGCGTAGCTCAGCATTTTTAGTGTCAGCTAAGATATTATTCCAGATATTAATTTTGTCCATGAGTTGTTCACGTTCTGATTCAAAGGATTTAATAATATCGCCCTTTTCCTGCATTAATTCTCCGACTTTACGTTCTGCAAGCGTTTTTTGCCTAGACAGGCTTTTTATTGTTGCCTTTAATTGCGCTATGTGCTCAGTGTACTTTTCATACACCTCGTTCTCCATCTTATCTGACTTTCCAAACTGAAAATAGAAAAAAATACGCTCACAATTAAGAAATATTTCAAATAAAAATATGAACATTTCCCTGAAACTTTTAACTTACGGATAAATGAAAATTATATTAATTACTTTCACTATTATTGAAATATGTAGAAGATATTTAAGTTAAAAAACTTTAGAAAAACATTTAATTAGTTGTGCGCCCTAATTTATAATTAACTAAACCGATTTACGTTAAATCTTCCAGAGAATTCCCCATATATTTTCTGCATAATAAATCTCTTATCACACAACGCTTATGCTAATCACTCAGGTAAGCTTTGTTTACATTGAGGCATTGAGCACCATTTACAAAAGATGTATTCTGATATGAGTGAGCTAAAAAAAACAAGCATTCTCAGCCTCACTATTGTTAAAATATTTCGACTTACCTCCAGCTATTTACTAATAATTTTAAATATTGCTCACTTAGATATAGTAAAGCTGTAACGCTATGGAATTCACGAATTTTGTATACCGAGAACACATGGGTCGCACGCTGACACTTTACATTGTTATTAGTTTAAAAATGATATAAAGTAAATTTCCTAATGAGATTTTTTTAATGAGTAAATAAAAACTTCAATGAACCAGTGAAATCAAATCTAGGAATTGTTTTTTTTGTTTCATAGAAAAATTCGGATTTTTTTAACTTCCCCACCACAAATACTCTAAACACCTCAACAGCAAGCAACACTCTGCAGCATCAGGAGATGAGATGAGGATGAGATGAGGCATCAGCTCTGAGAGTCTGAGCGTGGCATCATGCTTTCATGCTCATTGCATCATGTATACACTATACTATACACTTATGCAGTTATTATAGACAGCTAGTATTCTAAAGTACTCGGTAATTTATATTTTGTCTTTTTCTTTCCTATAGCATTATCTTTTTCTAGACAAAGATAATGCTATAGGAAAGAAAAGGACAAAACATAAATTACCGAGAAGTTTAGAACACTACAGACGCTTTGAATGACATACCTCTCCGCCATCTATTGGCTGATTTCAAATTCGCGGGGTTTTCAAAAATTATAAATAATAATCTCAAAACATTAGAAAAAGTAACACTTAAAAAACAAAAGAAATACAATTTTACGCACAATTTCGGGGAAGTTTTCCTGAGATAAGTTACTTTCCCGTCCAGAATCAACAGATGCAATGTAGTCATCATTGTTGGAAGATCCGTCTCCTTCCGGTCCCATTATCTTCTCTTTTTTTTTTGAAATTTTCTTTTCAAAATCGGCGAAGAAATTCTGCACAGTAAGGCGCACTTCTTCAATAAGCATTTTATTGTCTTTTGGTGGATTCAAATGTGCCAGAGAATCTTCAAGATTCTTTGCTTGACTATTATTGTCGACTAATTGAGATCCTTGATTTATAGACTCTACTTCTCGGGATGTAGAACTATTAAGATTTTGGTCACGACCTTCGCTCTTAAATTCCAGAAGGATATCCGCTTCATCTGTAATTTCTGTTTGATTGTAATGATCTGTTTGGTTATAATCATTCGGACTTTCATGACTTTGGGCGTATTCTTGACTGTAATCAGCTTGGTTATAATCAATTTGGTTATATGACTCCGGTTGCGCGTAAATCCCTTGCATTCCTTGATACAACATTTCTTCTGTGGGTTCTTCTCCTTTAGGCGTTTTTATTTTCTGTTTCTTAATGACTTTTTTTAATTTAGCAGCTTTCATCATACGTGGGGGAACGAGTTTAGGGGCTGGAGCTACTTTACTCTTACTCGAAGGTTTCTTCTCGTGATATACAGGAGCCGAGAGAGTCTTAATTATAATAATCAATTATTAATGTAAATGATAAAAGGATTCAGAATATTATTATCTCTAATAACATTTTCAACAATACCGTTTAATGAATTAATATATACCTGACTAGTTTGAGTACTTCCGTCGGTCTCTTCTTGCATGATTTGATTAAATACATCATCATCTGCAAAAAAAAAATAAAACGTGATAAAAAAAAGTTAATCGAGCTTTTGTGTTTCCAGTAAAATTTTAAAAATTTAAGTCATTTTTTGGAAATAAGGTGCTGAACAGTGGATTTAAAAAAGTAACAAACCTTCTAATTCTATTTCCTCGGGTTCTATCGCACTTTCCATAGCAAATTTAAGACATCCACTCGTGTTTTGTTTAATCATACAATAAACTTGTGGCAGCATCTTTGCTGTGCATATATAATCTCCAACCATTGCAATTTTCAAGGATTGTAGTAGAAAATCGATTATTTCTAAAGGGGAGAAAATGAAAATAAAAATACTGTACCAGGATCCATATCAAAAGGGGGACATTTTTAAATCTTGAAAGCAGAGATTATGTACTTACCTATATCATTATTAATAATATTAATTGCAGTTGGCATAATATTCTTTGTATCTTCCCATTTCTGTAGGACGTCGTTGACTTTGACAGGTCCATTATTCAAAATATATTCATATAGCATTCTAAAAAAGATTATGCATTGTTATACAAACGTTAAACCTCAAATAAAATTAAAACTGAGAATTATCCTTATACAAAGTAATAGTAAACCGAAAATATACTAACGAAAAAGTAAAACTTTCGATCTGAGCAATTTCAGGATCTGAATTCGAAAAATCTGGATCTGGAAAAGCATCCCCTATCGCTTCTAAATTTGAATTGCCGTACATTTCCATATCTGGCCTCCACTGAAATCAGAACAATCAAAATATTTGATAAATTAATTGAATATCTAAATTTAAAAGAATGTATTTACAATCTGAGTATTCTAATTTTAGAAGCAATCTGTTTTAAACTTATTTGTATCGAAAAAAAAATTACGTTTTAAAAACTTACATCATGTTGTAGAGAAATTCCAAAATTATTTTCTCGAAGAGCTACTAGGGCCATTATATACTCTCCAAGAGAAGAGCAGTCCCTAAAGTGAAAAATGTATAAAAATGAGATTGAATAGTTCTTCAAAGAAATAAGGTTTTAAAACTCAACCCAAAATATTGCTTACTTTTCTACATGTTCCTTAGGCTGTGGCATTTGTTGAGGGACGGTAGAAAGTGGCTTTTTAGGTTTCTCGAAACGCTTCTTTTCTTTAGGCTGTTGGCTCTAAATATTTACAAAACATAAAAATAAAAAATTAGCTTTTGAACTTGGCATTTTTATTTTCAAAGTTTCTTTTTTCATAGATTAGAAATATAGTTGGTTAAAGTTCAAAAAAGAAAAAAAAACATACTTGTTTTCGGATAGCTCCTTTGGCAACAGGAGGAGGCTTTACGGGCTGAACGAGAGCTACAGGCCCTTCAATCACTGTCTTGACCTCTCCATTTTCTTCTATTACTTCTATCTTAATAATAATACTGGGATCTGCGTCGTTTTCACAGTTAGGCGTAAAGCAGTTAAATCCTATCACATCCTAAAAAAGATAAAAATAAATTGAAAAATTATTTAGGATTGCAATATATTTCCCACTTCTAAGAATTTATCGTTATTACCTTATCAGATAATTTTTTAACAGGCGACAATTGTTCTTTTACAGTTTTCCAGCAAACTTGGTGGTAATTCATGATGCATGGATTTGAAAAGTTGTTGCAAGTAACTCTAACCATTCCAGTAAACGTAGGATCACTAGAATATATTAGTAAAGTGTTTTCATTTTGTTTTTTTTTTTTTAATAGGAATAATATATGAAATAACTTTTTAAAACTGAGAAAAATTAAAAAAATTACCTATAAAATATATTTCGATTTGCATCAGCATGTGTTTGAATACAATTTTGGCAATTTTGACTACTGCAAATCGCATCTGGTCGATGCCAACCTGAACACTCCTCCTTCAGCTGCATTAGAACTTCCTAATGTACAATAAATCAAAATTAAAGTATATTCGAACGTGAAAGGGAGAGATGAATAAATAAAGAAATAAGAGTATAAATAAGTAAAAGTACCAATAGGCCTAGTTTTGTAGACTCAGGTAAAACAGTATTTGTTCCAGGAAAGTAATATTCCGTTAGCTCTTCGTCTCTATTTAAAATTGCGATTCCCTGCTTGATAGCATTGTTTGCTAGTTCAAATCTACAATACATAAAAATATCTTAACATCCCGGCTATTCAAATAGCCACTAAAATCCGTGACGTGGTCAATCAATTAAAAATAAAAAATTAGTCTGACTCACGTAAAATAAAAAAAAAAATATTCTTAAATACCTAAACAGCTTCATATAAGCCTTCGCAAGTGCATAATAAATAGCTGGAAATCTGTCACCCAAGCATATCTCCAACGAAGATAGCGAAGAAACAGCAGATATTATATCATCCCCTTTCCCAGAATCCAAGGCAATCAAACTAAGCACATACTTTATGACATCCTTGTCCACAACATCATCCTAGAATTTAATTAAATTTTTAGTGTTCCACATTCCAAGCAGAGAAATTTAAGTTTTTAATGTGAGTGTCATGCAAAATAAAATTAAAATGTAAAAGTATTGTTCCTATTCTAGTCTAGTTCGTGACGTGAATAAGAATTAAAAGCAGAGTATTTACAGTTGTCGAGTTGGTCATTCCTAGATTAGAAAGAGAATTATTATTAATAATAAAGAAAACTTGTAATAATTATATAAATTATAATACGAATGGGGTTGTAAATAAAATTTAAAAATCTTCCTGTATATAGTACGAACATTAATAAGAACTACAGCACGTCTAACTATAAGAAAATGCATTGCTTAAGAATCTAGTTTCTAAATTACCACTGAATGAAGTTGTGTGAAAAAGATTGAGATTGCTGTTAAAATTTTTTACATCAATTGTTCGTTGTTGTTCACAGCAAGCTTAAAGAATGAAATTAATAATTAGTGGAAACCTAGATTTGCTTCTATTTGATTGAAGATTTTGTTTTGTAATTTGAAGCGATATGATGTATATATAGATATTCAAGAATTTTGAATTATCGAAAGTCAAATTAAAAAAAAAAAATCAGCTCACCTGCATGTGGTTGTCTGTTACATATTCCAGGGCAGCTTTGTATTGAGTAGCTGCCGCATGCTTTTTTTCAGATATATAAGCTGTAGATGCATCCCTTAAGATTGTTTCCAATTGCTGAGAACACATTTTCTGATTTTTGTTTTGGTTTTTAAGAGATGAAACATATATCAAGAAAAGCTTTGTGAAATTATATGACTTACTGCTATTGTAGTGATCATTTTATACACAGTCTCAAGATCTAACCCATTTATTCTTGAATTTAGAGATTTCAGTTTTCTGTAACCAGCAAGAATAATTAGAGATTAAGAATTGTTGTGTTGTAATAAATTAATATTTATCAGAGAAAACGTATGTATCCGTTTATTGTTTTATTCGAGATGATCCAAAAATATTTGGTTTCTCAGAACCTCAGAAAAAAAAACAATCGCAAGAAATAAACAGAATGAACAATTCATATTATTCAATATGTATAATTGTTTAAACCGCAGGTAACAAAACAAAGAAAAATTTAACGTATAAGTATCTTTGAAGGAGTGCAATTCATAATTTTATCTAAGAAAAATCGGAATCCTTATAAATATTGAAAAACACATCTGAAAGCAATTTATCAAATAAGTGTATTTTGTCATTTGCACGTATAAAATGTTTTTAGAAAATGCTTTTCCGTAAAGCGGTCTGTCAATCGTAACCTCGCAATCATAGAGAACAAAAACTAAATCGATGAAGGTTAATTATTGAATTATAAGACTAACAATGACTAACAAATTATCACGTACCGTTTTCGAGAACTCGAAAATTTGGAAAGTGTTGATAAATAGAAATAACTCGTTAAAAGTATAAGGAAAAAGCTTTGTATGAAAAACCCGGCGATCTTCTCTGATGGCTTTGTCAAAATGTCAATGATGCCAACCTGTGGATTCCAAATGTATTATGTATGTACACATATGTATAGAAATAATTATGTATACATATGTATATAAATAACTGGAACACTGACTCATGACTCAATACACCCGTGACCCAGGTGCACCACGGGTACTGCATCCTTTTCTTACATATTGAAATTTCGATTTGTAAGAAAAAGACGCAGTATCTAAGGTGTAGGGAAATCTGTCGCACTAAGCCATACCTGGCCATACCATACGCATATGCAGTGGCCCCATGGACATAGGAATAGAGGGGACTAGCCCTGTCGTCCACAATCGGGCGAGGGGTTGTGAAGCACTGAGGGAGGAGAGCCCCCGTCACCCCCCTATTAGCTTGTTGGGACCGCCATTTTTTATGTGAACCACTTCCGGCTGCCGCGCTATTTCAAATATGAATTTTTTCTAGCCATACTCTATAGCAAACTATAGGATATTAACCGGAAGCCCATCAGCGCCATCTGGCGCCATCAGCCGTTGCTTGGTTCACATAAAAAATGGCGGACACCCCCCCTCGGCTTCAACCCCGCGCTGGCAGGGCTAGTCCCCTCTATTCCTATGTCCATGAGTGGCCCCAACTCGAGCCCCGTACTCTAATGCGCATGCGTTGCACTCGGTATCTGATTGGTTGCTATTCGCGCGTAATTTGAAATGTATAATATTTTTTAGCATTTCAAATTGCGCGCGAATAGCAACCAATCAGGTATCGAGTGCGACGCATGCGCAGTAGAGTACGGAGCTCGAGTTGGGGCCACTGCGCATATTCACGATGCATAATATTCTCGACCAATCACAGGCCTCCATTTCCAATCGCAGACAAAAAGTGATTGGTCGAGAACCTTATGCGCTATGCGTATGCATACTTGTGTGGATGTGAGTCGAAGTTAAGAAAAAAACCTGGGGCTCTATTCTCGAGTTCATTCGAACAATTTACGTATACGAATAGTGCTTCTATCTTACTCTTACTCACGTGATTAGAAAAAGACAAACAGTACATTCGATATTATTAATTTATTATTTTTCTATGAATTAATTATTTAAAATACTGAAATGCTTCTTTATTTCAATTTTTAATTATTTTCAATTTTCCCGCCCTAATATTTGAAACTTTGGAAATTTTGAAATGTTTCAAAAGTTTCATGAAACTTTACAATACCGGTCGTATACATATATATACGTCTTTTGACATTTACGTGATTTACTACATTTATTTTTTAAATAAATAGAAAAAGAGTATACACCCGACTATAAATATATCGGGAAAATTTCTTAGATAATTAACTGATTCTTTAATTATAGAAGTAATTTTAATAATTGTAATAACAGAGGTTATTAGAATAAAACGCAAAATACATAAAGATTATAACCTAACTTTTGAAAGAAATTAATTTTATTAATTATTTATATATGGCTCGAAATATTTATTTGATAATAAATTTTTGAAAAGTGATAATTACAATGGCTGATGAAGAAAATGAAAAGGAATATCGCTGGGAAACTGGTTATGAAAAAACATGGTGAGAAGCTGAAAAGTTTACAGGTTTCTTTAGTTAAAAAATTAAGCATTATATTCACTTAAAAATCAGTTATTTTCTTCACATAGCAACATTTTTTTTCTAAAATTCAATCTGTAAGTCATGAAATGTAAAAGTAATTACATTATTTTAGGGAGGCGATCAAAGAAGACGAATATGGCTCGTTGGAATTATCCGTGGCAGATATTATTCTCAAAGCCAAGAGAAAACGCCAGCTCCAGAGAAAAGGTGGTTCCAAATTAGGAATGATGAGGCATCTTTATTTAATTTTGGATTGTTCCGAAAAAATGACAAACGAAGATTTGCATCCCACTCGTATATTATGCTCTTTAAAGGTATAAGAGATTTTCATGAGCTAGACATATTTATAAATAAAATAGATAAAATTAATAATAAAACTGAATAAGAATAAAATATAAATAAAAGTAATATAAAGGCTTCATTTATCATTACAGCTCCTAGAGGACTTTATCGAGGAGTTTTTCTACCAAAATCCCATAAGTCAAATCGGCATTATAGTGACAAGAAATAAAAGAGCCGAAAAAATTAGCGACTTAACAGGAAATCCAAAGAAACATCTCAAAGTATGAAACTATTAAAGTATTATTAAAGTACTTAAATTAAAATAATTCAATTTTTTTTTAGGAATTAAGAGCTTTAGAAAAATCAACTTTCACCGGGGAACCTTCACTGCAAAATTCCATAGAACTAGCCTTAAAATCCCTGAAATTACTTCCATCTCACGCGACAAGAGAAATCCTTGTGATTATTGGTTCACTTACCACCTGCGATCCAGGAGACATTGGTGAAACCATACAAGTACTGAATTTTCTTTTGTAGATACTCGTCACGTGTGCTTTTTTCTTTAGACCGTTTTTTGATAAAAATTATTGTCCATAGACGATGAAAACTGAGGGTGTCAGATGCAGTGTAATTGGACTCGCAGCGGAATTACATATCTGCAAGCGCATGGCGTCAATGACTGGAGGCATTCATGGTGTCGTTTTGGATGATAAGCATTATAAGGAACAGTTAAATATACATATCGATCCACCTCCTGCTGCAACTCGACTGGACGCAGCTTTAGTCAAAATGGGATTTCCTCACCATGCGTTACAAACTTCAACTGCTGAAACTTCTATGGCTGTTTGCATGTGGTACGGCATACTCTTGATTGAATTTAAATTTAATAATTCAAATAGAAGGCTATTCGAGTGATACTTTAATTAATGAAAATATTTCTTTGTTTATAGTCATGCTGATAATATGGAAGACTCGGACAAACTTCTAAATACGGGATACCTTTGTCCTCAGTGCCTTAGTAAACACTGCGAATTACCAGTAGAATGTCGGGCTTGTGGACTTACTTTAGTTTCGGCACCTCATTTAGCAAGATCTTATCACTATTTATTTCCTGTCAAACGGTTTAAAGAAATACAGTATGATAACAGCTGTTCCAATTGCTTCAGTTGTCAAAAGGCGTTCGGTCCAATGGATAAGAAGGTAATGATACATTAATAAATTCTAATTTTTTATCCTACAGTTATCAATAACTCCATATTCCTAATAATCTGCTTTTTTATATTTAAAAATCTTTTGTTGATGTCTAATATTCTTGAATTTCTAATCTCTGATGAAAGGCAATTTTTATCTTTTCTAGTAATATTGGTAAACTAAATTAGATTCACCTAAACATTCCAAAAGTGCGTAAATATGAAGATACAACATGATTATGATTTACAAGATAAGAGTGTATCAAGATTAAAAATCGTACTCAACGGATGTAGAGTGATAAAATAGATTGCTTAAATTTTTCGCAGACTAAGTACAGTTTAAAAATCTTTCATTTACTCAAACTACAGTTGATACTAGCATTAAGATAAAGCCTCTAAATAATCCCTTCAATTTTATTTGTATGTGTTCTATTTTTATTGTATGTACTATCTTAACATTGCTATATCCTGGATGAAATTAATAGTCGGCATACTTACTATTCATATTTAAGGTTGGATTAATCAAATCGTACAAAAATGAGACTTGATAAGTTAAAATATAAACTAAAAAATACAAACTTCTATGAATAAACTCAAGAAAACCCTTATCACTGATACTTTAAACGCTTCTCCATCTTCTCTTATATATTTACTTGTTTCCCTATATAATTACCTGTTCCTTTTTTTTCTTTTCAGCTTTATTATTGCGAGAACTGCCATCACACATTTTGTCTGGACTGTGAAATATTCGTTCATGAATCTCTCCATATGTGTCCAGGTTGTGCAACAAACCCGGAAACTTATATCCATCAATCAGAAAACTTATCAACGAATTGAGATGTGGGAATAAAATATTAGTTTGAATTATTTTGATGGTATTTTAATCATTGCCATCAAAGTTTAGTATCTGAAAATTATTATCTGAAATTTATTGAAATAAATAGTTAGAAAAATTCTATCTTTTGAAAAGTAGTATTTTGGGAATTTTTGGGGCAATTATCTCTAAAAGATTAAATTCCATCGCAATCTCGATCAATAAAGTATTCGTTGATGAAATCCTGGCACGTTCACCTAGATGAAGGTGGGAGGTGAGTGGTATTTATTAGAACGAGACAGGTGTAAGTCCTACAATGTTATTGCACGTTATTAGTTTATCGGCAGCCTTTGCCGTGAATGGTTCCTCTTATATCTCCAATCTGCTAAACTTCTTATCACGTGACGCCTATAAAAAGTCTTCCACTTATGATCAAATCACCTTCGTCGGCCTCGAACTTACTTGACATCAAAGGGGCAGTTTTCTGTCTTCTACTTCCCGTAAGTAAAAACCTTTTTGTTTTCACACCAAATCTTACTCTCATATTGTCAACAAAACCCGCTTATTTATAACTATTATTATTTTAATTTATGCCAAGAATATATTCTCGACAAGGAGCCAAGGATAATAAATTATTAATAAAAATATTGTACATAAAAATTTTACTAGAAAAATATTTTAATGGTGTAAATTATCAAATTAATTTCTTTCTAATGTGCCACTCGAAAATTTTCAAAATTTTGGATGCCTTGTTGAATTTCAAAATGTGATTATTTTTTTTTTAGATTTTTGAATTTTTCAAAATTGCATTTTTAAGAACGCATTCGAATAGGAATAAAAATATTTTTAATTTTTAACGATGTTGAGAAATATAATATTTTCAAAAGATAACGAATTAAAAAAATAATAATAAAAGAATTTTATCTCTTATGTGAAAATAATCTTGTATGATACGTACTTTAAGTGATAAGGCTCAAAATTTTTATTTATTGAATTAACTAATCAAACTTTTCTCCTTGAGGAAAATTGAAAACATAATATTATTTGAAATAACTTTCCTTGTTTTACGGAAACTATTTTTTTTATCGAAAAGAAGTTAAATTTTGCTAAATGTTTTTTGTAGTCGCCGACGTTATATAAAAAGCTGACGAATCGTTGTCTTTTGTCATGCTACGTTAATTTCGGAACATAATTCGAGGCACGTAAAAGCCGAAATTGATATTTTTATATTGTTTCTCGTAAGCACTAACCCAAAGTGAGGAAACTGAAGATCTAAATTGTTTTGTTTTTGTACACTCTTTGTTAAAAATCAATTTTTTTTATTGTAAACCTATTTACATTCTAGAGTGAGTTACAAGTAAATGAACTGATAAGAAAATTGCGAGGTTGCTACGAAGATTAAAACAAAATAAAGTCCTTTTAGATATTTTGAAAAAAAATTAAAAAAGAATTATTATTAATTTTCAATGTATCAATATTGAATATTACAAAGTGCCAATTCTTATCAATAGTATGACCTAGATGAATTTTTTCTTATGAATTTAATCGAGATCAATGCAGTCTAGAAATTCTTATCATTCTAAAAGAACATAATTAACAAAATTTTCGATTAGATTCAATCGAAAATAAAAGTTTCTGCTAAAAATGTAGTTTTGCAAATTTCGAACTTTTTAAACTTTTCGGTTTTTGAATTTAATTTCGTCCATATTTAATTGCCCTCTAATTTTTATTATTTCGAATTTGAAAAGTTTTTTGCCCTTTAAATTGATAATAAAAATTTGTTCAATTGAATCTCTAACTTCAGTTTTTGAATATTGTTGAAGTAAAAAATTGGTAATTCTAAAGAGGAAACTTTTTTTTGTGAAGATGTCATTAAATTATAATTCGTGATAGGCCTTGACATAAGTCCAGACTTTTTGGTTGCGCGTGGTTGTCAACCTATGTCGAGTTTTGACAATTTCAACCTTTCCAAATAAATTAGGTCAAAACCTTGTGCGTAGAACCAGCTTTGAAGGATTTATTTAAGATTTAATGATTCCAACGTTTTCTTGAGTACAGATTTTGCCTGACTCTTCTATGTTGTTTTAAGTTTCTTTTTCCTGGATCACCTTGAAGTGAACAATCACTAAGAGTAATCTATATTACAAATCATAAAATGTATACCTTATTCGGTTAAAAATTGCACTAATCAATGTCATTTCTTCGCTTCCTAGTTTATTTCTTCGAATAAATAATGACTTTTATAAATATAAATAATATGCTTAGAAAATAAATTTTTTGTAAAAATTATATTTCAAAAGAATGAATTCTCTAAAATGGAATTGCTATCTTTTAATTTTTTTTATCAAAGAATGCTTTCAGAGAAATCGGTAATTAGAGATTTCAAGATCTGCAGCTTATCATTTTATTTATTTTTTTCGTATTCGCAAAATATAATTTTCAAGAATTTTTTACTTATATAAAATATATTTTTTATTTAAAAAAATTCTCATCTTTCATTCCCTGATCAGTGAAATCTTTACTGTCATTGAATCTATATGGGAATCACATATTAACGAGGTCAATGAGCACAAGGTGATTACTTCAGTATAATAATTGTCTCCTTCGGACTTCTGAGCTCGCGAGGAGATTCGCTTCAATGAACTTGATAGAACACATTAATTTCTATTTTAAAAAATACATAAATTTATATAAAATTCGCATAAAAAAGGAGATATATAAAATAAAAATAATTCATCTATCTCAATTGGTCATTATAAAAGGAGAAATGAAAGGTTAACTGATAAAGAAGATTAATAATTTTTTAAAGAAAATAAATAAACAAATTCTATAGCAAAATAGCTTTACATCAGGTTACCTTTATTTATAAATGGAAAATCTATTCACGTTTACCTTGTTAGGTTCAAAGACCTTTTCCATATTCTATATATTTATGACTTGGCGAGTTTAATTAATTATCTGCATTGAAAATACCTTGAGAATTTTATCTTAATACAAATCTCATACGCTTAAGACAACAATATTTTCTTAAAGTCTAATTAATTAAAAGCTGATAACTCCCTCTTATCATTTTCTCTTTTTTAATTTCTTTGTGTTGAAAAAGTCCAAATTTGAAAGGGATACAAATTTTTACTCAAATATTTTAAATGAATAAGTAGAATTCTGTTTATAAAAATTTGATTTTGAGAATATGGAACGGTGAAATTGATGTATTCTGAAGGTTGATAATATTCTCAGTAATCGAGTATCAATAATAAATAACGAAGTGGGAATGGCACGTTCAAGTATAATCATGCATTAAAATCTGTGCGAATAATTTTGCGTAAACATGATTCGAGATCTTGTATCATTATATACATGAATGCAGAGCAGAAAATGCGCAAAAAATGTGAAATGCCACTTTTTATTGATTACATATAAATGAATTTTATTATTTAAAAAGTATTTCTCCAAATACAGTCAATATTTTGGTTTTCAATAACGTAGCTTTTTCAATAGTTCATCTTCCATTAAAAGCTATAATTTTAAGCTTATTAAATAATTATGTGCACATGTATTTTACTCTTCAAATGTACTTTGTAATTGCATAAAGAGGCTGAGAAAATGAATTCTGAAAAAGAATTTTTCAAAACAACATACTTGTAAGCTAATGTAAATATTTCATCATTATAACATGTCGACAAGTGTCTATACTTGACGTGAATATAATATAAATATTTCCATAACGAGGATTTAAGGAATTAAAAAAAAAAGTTGAAAAATAAGAAAATATTTTATGAATTGATATATTTATGGAAAGTCCTTAGCTATAGAAGAGTTATTACTTTTCCTAGAAAAATGATGCTGAGGAATCTTCAAATTAAATAACATATTAGTTTATGTAATTTCTAAGTCCTTTTATAACTTATTACATATATAGAAATGTCAGACATGAAATATGTGTCCTTGCAAAAAACTTTTTTGCATACATATTTATCTATATATGTAAATTGTAAATTATGGTTGATATAGATTTGTATATGCAAATTTTAGAGCATGAGCTCGTACAGTGGCTTTAAGTTTTTTTCTATCTTCTCATATTTATTATATTTAGATATACAATTCAACTTGTTGAATAAATGACAACAAAATAAAATCTCTGAAGATTGTAGATGAAACTGACAATGAGTGTCGATCAAAAATGCGATAATGAAACGTTAATAAATTATTCATCAAAAGCAATCAAATATCTAATTTATGCAAAGTGGGAAGTACATTATAATTACCGTATTCTTTATAAATTATAACTACACCGTATTGCGTGTATTCTTTCTTAACTTCATTTATAATTTTCTATCTGAAAATAAATATGTTACCAGGAATCAGGAAAATAACAAGAATCCAGAAATTTAAAGCCCCCTTATCTTGAAAATTGCAATCCTTATTTATCCTCTCATTATCGCTTAATTTGGTCTCTTCTGTGGAGAAGAAAATCCATAGAAGTGCAAAACAAGTAGAAAATAGTGCAAATCAATTGAGCAATCTGTACTTGACACTCTGACGATGGTTGATATACAAAAATCGTTTGCTTATAAAGTTGAGTACTCAGTAAATATATTCTTTTGTAAATATTAAAGCTAAGCCACTTATATTACTTCTATTGTTATTGGATTGAAGATTTCCTCTGTCACAATATTTAACCGAACTTTATTGACGCTTTCTCTTGCTTTTTTACATTCATTTTTTAATAAAAATTAGGATTTTGTAATTGCATTCTTGAAAGAATATTTTACAATATCTGCTTCTTATAGATTTTTTTCTTAGGTAATGAAATTGTGCAAAGGAATATTACGATTGTAATCAAATTTTTAGTTAGACTCATTTCCTATTTCAAAGAGAAAATAAAGGACTGAACTATTTGTAACAAGTAAAGTTGAAATTCTAAGCAAGTTGTGTAAGAAACAACTTTTTTCATATATTATCAATCGCGCGCTACGCTCGCATTTCACGTCTTGTTTTCTAGGACACAATAATTTTTAATTATTGTGAAAATTTTATTATAAAATTTATTAATAAGTTATTTTATGAAATATTAAAAATTATTTGCAATATAGGCACATGAAAGGTTTAATAATTGAAATCAGTCAGATAATTTCACAAATTGAATCTATATAATAAACGGTCAAACCGGGTGACAACAAAAAATCACGAAACAAAAGTGAATGAATGAGTGAATATTATACTTTTTATAGGAACAATATTTCAACAATACGGAACACTTTCACTTAGTAGATTCTGATCTCAATAAGAAGTAAAAAGATTTTTTTTATAATAGTACACAATTAGTTTGCATAATCATTACGACAAAAGCATTATATTTTTCACACAATTCTATTTTAATAAAAAAGCTATTTCTTGTTTCGATCCAAGTTGATTAATATGATTTATCGTAATAGAGCAATTTAAAAATTATCAAAAAATTGCATGAAATTTGTATACTTTTAAACCTTAATTATAGTTATAAAATATCTTAAATTATTCACGGGAACCTTGGAAACGTCATACAAAGATATAAAAATTTATCAGATTTTTATTGTCTCAAATCTATATCTTATGAATTTTCTGATAAGAATTCAGATTGATTCGTGTCATTGAGCACGTTTACTAGTGTATTAAAAAAAACTGGTATTTCCGTTATTTTAATTTAATCTCCCAAATTTATGCTAAACTAGAAATATAATTTCTGCACAAAAAATAAAAAATATATTCATTTGAATATCCTGATAAATTTTATATAATTTGGATTGAGGAAAAAATGTAGATAATTGTTAATTTTATTGTAAATTGAATATAATTTTTTAATTATTTTTCAGGTAGTGATCAGACCATTAAGGAAAACGAAAATCAAAAAATGGCGTTGAGCCTTTGGAAGGCTTTATCTCGAAGAAGAACTGAGGATTTGGATGAGAAAAAAGGAGAATTGGCAAGAGTTTTGGGCCTTTTTGACCTTACAGCTTTGGGAGTTGGATCTACTTTAGGACTTGGAGTCTACGTTCTTGCTGGGGCCGTTGCTAAAGAAAATGCGGGTCCAGCAGTTTGTCTTTCTTTTCTGGTTGCCGCAATCGCTTCTACTTTATCAGGTAATTAATTTTTATCTGCTTAGATTAATTTAAAAACATTATTAATCTTTACTTCCACTTTTGAATCATATACAGTTTCAAAATTTCCAAATTAATTGGAATCGAAAGTTGGAAACAATTTATATTTGGAACTAATAAAAATGAAAATTCGATTCAAAAGATATTCAAGTTTAAAAATCAGTTCTAATTGGGAAAGAATCAAAATTGGTAAACACTTCTATTCTTAAAATATACTCTTTTTTACATAAGCATTCTTATATAATTTTCTTTATTTTTTGCAGGAATGTGTTATGCAGAATTTGCATCCAGAGTTCCTAAAGCAGGTTCAGCCTATGTCTACAGTTACGTGACTGTAGGAGAATTTATAGCCTTCGTTATTGGCTGGAATTTAATTTTAGAATATGTGATAGGTAAGCTCAAATTTAATTTAGAGACAGTTGACAATTTTAATTTTTTAAAAGCTTTTATGAATTAGAATTAAATAAGTAATTTGAATTTCAGGTACTGCAAGTATGGCAAGAGGCCTCAGTAGCTACTTGGACGCCCTAACAGGAAATGCAATGGGAAATGCTTTAAGATCTTCCATGCCCATAAATATTTCTTTCCTCTCCGAGTATCCTGATTTTTTTGCATTTGCTGTTGTAATGTTGTTAATTGTTTTACTCAGTATTGGTGCTAAAGAATCTACGATATTAAACAACGTGTTTACCACTGTCAATATGATGACTATACTCGTAATTATTGTTGCTGGTTCGATCAAAGGTAAAAAAAACTAAAACCACACTCATCTATAAATCAAATTCATATACATTTGATCTCCAATCTTAAGTAAGAAGTACTATTATAAAAACTGTCCTTGACTTTTTATCCTTTTTATGATTGAATTATAAATAGTCAGAGTTGAACTATTGTCTTCGATTTTTTTAATTTCTTTTGTTTCAATTAGAATCTATAAGAAGATTTTTAATATTTCTTTATATTTTTTTTAGCCAATATTTCAAATTGGTTCATCGATGTAAAAGACATTCCACCGAATGTGAAACATGCAGGAAACGGCGGATTTATGCCTTTTGGAATAAATGGAGTCATGGTTGGTGCAGCAAAATGTTTTTATGGATTTGTGGGATTCGATGGGGTTGCAACCACTGGGGAAGAGGCCAAAAATCCACAGAAAAATATTCCCCTAGCCATCGTTTTATCTCTTTCGATAATATTCGCTGCCTACTTTAGTATTTCGACGGTTCTTACTATGATGTGGCCGTACTATGATCAGGTGAAAAATTTTTCACTATAATTAAAACGTTTTTCAAATATTTTTGCTCTGAAATGAATATTTCTTTCATTTTTTAGATACAAAATTTTCAATCCATAATTCTTTTTTTTTTTCAGGATGTGAATGCACCATTTCCATATGCATTTGAGCAAATTGGTTGGATAACAATCAAGTGGATTGTAAATGTTGGGGCAGTTTTTGCTCTCTTCACAAGTCTACTCGGAGCAATGTTTCCTCTTCCAAGAGTTCTTTATGCGATGGGCAGCGATGGTGTTATTTTCAAATTCCTCGCCAAGATCCATCCAAAAACTATGACCCCTGTCCTTGGAACTATTGTTTCTGGCCTGCTAACTGGTGAGAATTTCATTTAAATTTTCTTATATTTAAATATCAAACATCAAGCTCTTGAAAATTTCGAATAATTCTTTATTCTTCGTAAAATCCTTGGATCGCTCATAAATTACCTAAAAGAATAATTTTAAATTATTAACAGTCGTACAATAATTCATATAATTCCAAAGTTAAAAGGAATAGATTTTTTTAATTTCAATAAGAAGTAATAATTTTCTCAAATTAACATTGTAAATATTTGGATGCTTTCATTATTTTCAGGATTGATGACTCTCATTTTTAATCTTCAACAGCTGGTTGATATGATGTCGATAGGAACTCTTTTGGCATACACGATAGTATCCATATCTGTATTAATATTAAGGTATTAAATGCAAATTTTGTTAATGATTAATATTTTTTAACAAGGTATTTAAAAAAAACGCATAATTATCGTCCAGGTACTCGATAGTTAACATTTACGGCTAATTACATAGTTCCGATTTCCAATTATTAAAGCTTTGACATAGACTTGGAAATAATACTTCTAAAATTAGAATGGCTGTAAACAAATAATTTTCCATTGTTTTTCAAACTCTGAAGAATTATTTCAAACTTTATTTTGATTTTAATTTTAGGTACCAGAAGGACGAATATAGTATAAAGGCGAGTAGCGATTTGATCTCTAATGATATTCAAACACCACTACAGTTTTTTGGAAAAATTTTTAACTTCCAAAATAGAAAGGAGCCTTCCACATTTTCGGGTGGAGTAGCTAAGTGGGGAATTGTTTTATATAGTAAGTAATTTCAAGTAAAAAATGAATCTTCTATCTTTTAAACTTTATTTATAATAATTATATATCTACCCTCACCAAAAAAATTATTTCAGGTCTTATAGTGTTCATCGCTGGCACGGTATACAACCAAAAAAGTGTCGAAGTAAATAATGGAGACTTAATCTTGTCTGTGATATTAGCTATACTTATCCTGATATTGATACTCACAGTTTTTGCTATTGGTAGACAGCCAGTTCAGCAAGTAGAACTTTCATTTAAGGTTTGATCTTTAAGTTTAACTACCTAAATTTAAGATTTAATAAAAAATGTTTATAGAATATAATTACGTAATTAAAAATGTAATTTTTCAGGTACCACTAGTGCCTTTCATACCCTGCCTTAGTGTATTTATCAATCTCTATTTGATGCTCCAGTTAGATGTAAATACATGGATAAGATTCGCTGCGTGGATGGCCATAGGCAAGTAGACTACAAAGTTTTAAATTATTCTACATATAATACACCATAAAATCTAATTTCAGAAATAATGGCAATTTTTTATTACAGGTTTGTGCATTTACTTCTTCTATGGAATTAGACACAGTACTCAGGGTCACAAAGACATAGTCGAGGCTGATACGTTATCACGAAAATATGCCGAGAAACTTCGGGAAGTGACCAAGTGTTGAAAGATTAATGATTTAAGATTTACTAAAACAGTTGAAGATCTAATCCTCCAGTGTTAAATTTCTCTGAATAAAACGTGATATAATATTATTTCTAAAAGTAAGCAGAAACTTGGAAAGGTTCTTGCTACCGTGAAAGCTTGAATATAATATTTAGATTTCTATTTCTAGAAAGATTGATTTCTAGAAGATTGAAAAAATGCTTATAAATAGTTAGGAATTCAACTTCTAGAGACAAAGTATATTTAAGAAGTTGAAATTCCTGAAAAAATTTATTTAATTTTATAGTATGTATTGAGATTCTCAAATGCCTCAGACGTTTCGAGAAAATATTTTTAACTAAGTCCGACATTATAATAAAGTTGTGCCTCCGTCCTTCGATAAGAATAATTTATGTAACAATGATGATAATTTATAGAGATAAATTGTATATATATAAATATATAAAGATAGATTGTATATGTATATAGATTTTAAATTATTAATCATTCATGTACATTGTACATCTATATATTATGAGATTGAAATTTAATGTAATTTGAAAAATAATAGAGGCGTAAGTATATAAAAACTTGTATTTCTTAAAGTAGTGTTTACTACAAATTGTATTATGACGAGAACAAGTATTCAGTAAAATTGTAAGCTATTTTATAAGATAATCTATAAGATGAATACATTTTTTCACGTACTCTCTTTTAATCAGCCATTTTTTTTACACAGTTAAGTTGGAATGGAGCCATTATATAAATGTAATTCTTAAAAAATAAGTATAAAATAAATACTAGAGCAGAATGCGCTATTCTCGACGATCATAAAAATAAATACAGTCTTTTTTTACTTTAGCACAATTAGAATTTGTAATTATACCACATCAAATAAAATATTCATCTCAGTGCATAAAATATTTAATTCAAATATCAATGAATTCCTGATAATGTTAAAAAAAACAGTTTCCTCACAAAAAGGGACTAGACTTTTAATTTTACTAAAGAATGAGTCAAATTTAGAAATCACATTAAAATAAAAAATGAAAAACTTTCGATATCTGTAAGCAAATTTCTTTCTACAGAATTTTCTACACTGACTAGAATACGTATCGCATTTATCAGCGAAGTGAATGAACAATAAAATTTTGCAATAATTTTAGGTACAGCTTTTGTATCTTTAAGATTTTTTTGAGTTTTCTTGTAATGCTATTTACATTCTGTATATAATTTATTTAAGGCAAGCCTTATTAGTTCATATTTGATGTATTTTTATATAATAGTATATGGCTGTGAGTATTTTGACACTTATAAGCAAAACAAAAATAAGAACAACATCTATTTTAACTTGTGAGTAAGGCCTCCAACGCTTATATGCTGCCAATTTGCCTAAACAGATGTAATTTACGATTAAAAAATTTTGTATTTAATATTGAGAAATTATAATTTAAAGTTCAATTTCAAATTTAAATTATAAGGATAATTTGACATACCTATATATATATATATATATAACTTACCCCTATGCCAGTCGACCATCCAGTTCCAGCTGGATTTTCTTCAGTAATGCCAATTCTGCGACAGACTATTCCTGCTCCTGAAACCGCCCAAACTTGTCCTGGTTCTTTTGAAACGGAAACGTAACGAAATCCTTGTTTGGCGGTCACGACTGATAAATCTTAAGAAATTTAGAAAATATTATTTTTAATTTAAAATTTCAATACCTTGGAAACTATAATTTAACGAAATGTAATTATCTTATACCTATATGAATAGGATCGTTAGGCATTGCAGGTAAAGTTTGCCAGTGCGTGCCCTCAGGAAAAACTTTTGCTTGAATTTCCCGACGAACTGATAACCTGCCATTGGTGTCTAAAGCCCAGACGACGTTTAAGCCAACAGAAATCTGTTTTATATGGGCACCTGCGGGTGGTTCTACATTTTGCCATGCCTCTCCTGTGAATATTGTTAACTTATATAATAAATGTAATAATATCTGCGAAGTTTGATGATAAATTAATAATACCAGTCGGTTTCGAACTATTGACGCCAAATCTCCAATAACAAGAGCCGTTTTTCGCAACAGCCCAAACTTGACCATGTGGTCCACAGGAAATGGCACATAAAGCTTGATCACTTGGTATATGTTCCCAAGAAACACCCTAAGAAATCAAGAATTAGATTTCAACTAATAATAAGATTAAAACATACTTGATCTAATTTAATTTGAAATGAATTACTTGTGGGCAGAATTCGGAAACTCCTCTTCGAAATAAAGCTTCTCCGTTTGTCGCCACAGCCCAAACTTGAATGGGTGATTCAATTTCAGTTTGCTCAGTTGTCTGAGGATAAAGTTATTTATTTTCAAAATTTATAAATTAAGATCTCATGGAGAAACGATTGATAATAAAATAAAAACACTCACGTATAAAGCAACGTCGAGTAATTTTGTGTTTCCTAATTCTTGCCAGGGGCCACTAGTCGAAAGTTGGCACCTTCTGAACCATCTTCTTCTCCTAACTAAATCTGTGAATTGTTTCTTCCCATGATATTGAGATGGAAAATCTGTCGCATACTGCCAACCGTCGCGATCGACTCCACCAGGTGTGTGGAAATCAATAATCCAATCAGACACCTTGAAATAATATAAATGATCCCATATTTAATTTTATTACGGAAGAAAATTATTTATTAAAAGAAAAAAAAGAGAGTAGCTGACCCATTGCCAGTGCATTGAGAGTAATTTTGTATGTTCTCGAGTACGTTTATGTCTTCCCGAAGCGTCACTCCACATGTATCGATCAGTAGGCAACCCGTGAGGAGTATAACCAGTCACCGGATTCCATCTTTGATTTTCGTAAACGAAATAATTGTGAGTGTCTAACATCGAATTTATTCCAGTATTACTCGTCCCCAAACCTAAAAGCCATTATTTGAATCTTGTTAATTTGTTTTATTTTCACCGGCAATTTTATTGTCCATAAATTGAATTCCAGAAATTACCTTTCAGAAAAGTTCCTCCCCAACCTCCGGTATAAACCCAGACGGTATTATCGTGACCAATTCCCCAAGTTACTCCCGAATGACAGCTTTCTACTTTTCTCAAATGTCCACCTATTTGCCTCCAGTACATCGTGATTGGTTCAATAATCATCTGAGAAGATTAAATTAAATTTAATTTCATTTTGAACTGTAATTTGAAAATCAAATTGATCGAATTTAGATTGATATAGAGAATAATACTTACACTAGTGGACTTATACAAAACGTTATACAGAGTCATAAGTCCTTTCAACCGTAAATGCGTAATATTCTGTGGACTTATTCTGTGACTATAAACAGTGAATTGATTATCGTTGATAAAAACTCGGTAGCCACGTTGCTCGCAAATTATTTTCAAAATAAAATCTGAGCCTGATTTTAAAGGACTTCCACCTCCTCTTTCCTCGTCACCCCATTGGCTATTTTGATATGTGTTTCGTACGATAATATTTTCTCTGAGTCGTGGATTGAAGTGAAAAGCCACATCATTGGTCTCTGTTGAATTATTTTGCTTAGAATTCATCGCCGAATAGCAAACGAGATTAAACGATAATCTAAAAAAATGTAAAGCATTTAGAGACCGAAAAATTTACCATTTTCTAGATGTGTTTATTACTTAAAATATTTTAATATTACCGATCAGCATCATCGTGTACGCAGACAGATACTTCCAAAGAACTTCCAGGTCCAAAACCATTTTGAAGAATACTTTCATATGGAAGATTCTTCCCTGTTGTATTTAGTTCTTGAACGAATAATCCTTCTTCGAGTTGATTTTCCTTTAAAGTTAAAAAATTCATTTGTAATGGGATAGTAATTAGGATTTAACGGATTTAAAATAGAATAGCAAGGTTATTTAATTAAATTGTATCATGAAAATGTTACCTCAGCGATAGCAGGATCGTAAACGAAAACATCTCCTAGAGCAGTTGTTGCCCAAATCGAATTAGCACCAGGACGTCCGTAAACATTATTCATTTGACAAGAGACTACAAATGCAAATTCATTTTTAAATATAATATATTGTCGGCTATCTTGCTGAAAAATGGGAGATAATTAAATTTTACCTGAAGTAAGATGCGCCATCCAATCTTCCATTTCGGTATCACTAGCAAATTGTAGTCTAAGAACTTTTGAGGAATTTAAACGAGGAGTATGAACGGCTAAACGAGGACATCCGGGTTCACTACAGCTGGTTACACAAATGATTTCAGAAATAGGAAACTGCACCTAAAATGAAAAAATGGATTTAATTGATATATTTAGTAAAATAAAAGTTAGAATATTTAAAAAATAGTGCCTTTTCTATATTGTTATATATTTATAATCATCTTACAACTGTTGTTGCACCATCTGGATTCAAAACAGTTAACGTTCCAGAATCTAGAGATCCACTATCACTGCTAATCCATTCTAATTCGATTACACAATCGTCGTAGGAAGCTCCGTTTTTTAATCGACATTTCGCTTCTCCATTCTTAACCCAGGAAGATCTGCAAAGTTGAGTTTAAATGAAAGTTTGTAAATATGTGAAATTGTCACAATAATTATTTTAAAAAATAATCTTACTTTTCAACAGCCTTTTCATACTGCGTAGAATCAAATTCAATGTCTTTTAATCTCTCTTTTAATTCCTTTAAAATGTAAATTCTCCAAGGTTCCGCAGTTTCTCCATGTGCATTGCCATTACCATCTGCAATCCTTTAAAATAAATTTCTTTAGAAACTAAAAGCAATATCCGAATGATGAGCGATTTTGCCTCCGGAAGATTTCATAAAAATATGAACAGTTTCGGCGATACGATTACTGGTTCAATAATAATTTCTTACCATTTGGGAGGATTGCTGAGATCAACGAAACAAGCTCCGGCTTCTACTTTGTACCACAGGACATCACATTCTGCCCAGTAAATTGCAGCTGTACTTTCATCCTCTCCATAAACTCCAGAATCTCCAGTCAAATCTGGATCGAAAATACTTCCATCTGTTTCTGGATGAGCTTCAACGCCAACCATTGATCCAACAGAATGAACGGGACTCCAAGCTGCTGGATTCACCTATAAAATTTAATTTATAATATATAATATATATAATAATTTACTTAATTTATATAATATATAATTTACCTTGACAGTACTGCCCATTCCTTTTCCGGAAACAACAATCGACTCGCCACTTTTAGCCAAAGACTCGTTCGATATTGTAATATTAGCTACACTCGCTTGAGTTAAATCAGTTGCATCTATTGAACTCGCATCTCTAAATTTCAACAATTTAAAAAATTAATACTTGTTAATAATGAATGAAGAAGTTAAAAAATATCTAAAAGATATAATAGCTTCATACCGTTTGCTCTCTTCATTTCGGTACATTTCTTGAAAAGAAGACTGCTTTAATTCCAAATTTGTTGGAGTACCGTTGTTAGATTTTTGCCACATTTTTACAGACGAAGCATTCGGAGCTGATCTAGATTGTTCCTCCCAGTCTCTAATTATTGAGGAGGTATCGCTCGTACTTAACGGTCGATTTTGCTACAGTTAATAATTACTTTTTACATTTAAATTGTGATTCCTAATTCATTAAATAATTTATGAAAATTACTTACCAAAGAACCAAAACTTGGATGTCTTTGTTGTTGAGGAGTACCACACATACTATGCCTGTTGCTCGAAGTTAGACTTGCATTACTACTCGCTCTGCTTAATTGAAGAGGCACATTAATCATTTTCCATTTCTTTCCTGTTAATTCTGAACGTGTTATTCCACTGCGATAATACAAACATCGATCTTCTGCTCCAATCGCCCAGACCTTTGAAAATAAATATAATCATTTATTAAAGTTTAAATATTTTTCTTATTTTTAAATTTATTTTTAAATTCTTGTATGAAACTGATAAATAAGTACTTTATAATACAATTCAGTGATTTACTTCTAAACTGACCTGATCATTTGGAGCAACGGATATCAGAGCCATTTTATTTGCCATTTCAACCCAGCCGGTACCAGTTGCGAGTTGTTCGCAAATTCCACTCATCTCGCCTTTAATTCCCTTTCGGAACCAAACGTTTCCATCTTGACTAACAGCCCACACAGCATCTAAACCGACACTAACTTGAACCAGACGATCCTTTTGTGGTGGTTCCACGTCCACCCATTCATCTCCTGCAGTATTAAATATAATTATAGTTTAAATAGCAAAAAATATTTTATTTTTATTTTTAAATATTGTAAGGGATAGTTTATTTATTTTTAATTGAAAATAGTCACCCATTGGATTTTCTCGTGTAATGCCAGTGCGAACAATGGCCTTTCCATTTTGTAAAATTGCCCAAACTAATCCAGTCACACCGACACTCACTTGACACACTTCATAGCCAGATTGCAATTTAATTGCGCTCCATCTTAAACCTTCTGGTGATGTTGTACTCACTCCAACTCTAAACATTATCTAATAGAAGAAATATAAATATATTAACAAGGGCAGGGGTAGGATTACAGACTATATTAGGTATAAATAAACGACGAAAAAAAAAAAATAGGATTTTCTACCCTTCCATGGGCTGTTACTGCCCAAACAACTAGTTCTCCAGAATTTCCTCCAGGAATTTGATTACCACCTATGGCAACATCTATGAAAGGCTCCTGAAAAATTTAGGCAAGAATTAAAATCTTAATTATGGTAAAATACAGGCTTTAAGCTTTATAAATACATAATTATAAAAATATTTAAAACCTTTGTAGGATCTTTGTGAAGAGGAGCAATAGCACACCAAGAATTCATTGCACTGTATCTTCGATATCGAACCCATTTTCGTCTTCTTACACACGACTTCCAATTTTTCTTTGTAGTATAAACGGCTGGGAAATCGATAGCATAGGTCCAACCCTTTATATAAAGTAACAGATTATACATATAATTCTCAAATTATATCTTCCAAATTGATATTTTAAATTAATGAACCCAAATTTTATTTACGTCGTGATCTAAAGGTTGGCCATCCAAAGTAGTTTCAATTTGCCAATCTCCTTCCCACTGCCAAGCCATGGAAGGAAGTTTGACTTTATCCCGACTACGATCGACCGTTCCATCTTGATTTGAAAAATTGAACCTATCCGTTGGCAATAACCTGCTGCTAAAACCTTCTAACGGCAACCAACGCTGAAAAATAAGCAGAGAAGATAAATAATAAAATAAGTTCTTAAACTTCTTAATGTTCTGATAAAATATTCTATCTATTTTAAAGTCTACCTCATTTTCATAAGTTTCTTCCTTGATTCTTATGGGAAAATCTAATCCATGGACATGAACGTAGACTTGACGATCACCTCCGATAGCCCACATAAAATGTGGAACTGCTGATAATTGTTTGAATTCCAGACCCAGGTACATAAATTCCCTCCACATGTTTCCACTTGTGGATAAACCAAAGACTCGCCCTTCATTGTTGATTGCGTACAAATATGTACTTGGCATTTTAAGGAGACGAGTGTTTTCTAAATCAATACTACTTCCACCTGTAAAACAGACGATTTCTTAAATAAATACATACAAATTGTATAAAGAATTGTACTCTAAAAAAACTGTATGTATAACCTCAAAACTTGTACTGAACTTTGAAAACTTTAAAAGAATATCACCCCCATCATGTACATTAAATACTTAAAAATTCGGACTATAAAACTTATAATGATCGATCAAAATTTACCTGGCGAAAAGCATTAATGGTTTCTAAAACGAAACATTTACATCACTCTTTATAATTCCTGGAGATAGACTCGGCACTTTTGATAACAGAATCAATGAGAGTGATTAGAGGAATGCAGGAATTTTTTCCAAATAATATATACAGTCTATTAAATTTTCACTAATAAGTAATAAAGAAAACACTGCTGATAATTGTATTTATTATTTAAGCACTGTCAATGTGTCAATAGAGAGGTAAAGATTGTAAGTCAATTGATTTTCACAAGAGCTTTTTAAGACATATTTTTTTAACATATCAGTAACGGAACTGCATATTTATTTATTGCGTAACGCTGTCATTCACTTCCGTAGTGTGAAAATGAACGAAAATTAGCGAAAATATTACGTTTGGAGCAGTAATATTGACAATCGACTTATTCGCTCTTACACGAAATGAACACACATACTAATTCCCTAAATTTTGCAGTTCAACAACTGGAACTGATCACTGATGACAACTGAGTTGGAACTGCGAGTTCAACTGAGTTCGCGGAGCGCGGACATTATTTTTGCACAGACTGAAAGGTATATATCATTTTTTAAAGTATTACTTTACATCATTGCATTATTAATTTAGCAAAAAAACAAAGACATGTCCTTGTATTCAAATTGCTTGCTTGGAAAATAAATATTTGTTCAAAGAATGTGATTACATAGTTTGGATTTAAGCGTCAAAATTCGCGAGGCGAACATAACCTGAATGGACGATTTTCAGTTCGGGGCAATAAATTCGATAAATTCTCTTGAGTGTTTTTCATTAATTTATGCCTGGAAAATTTAAAGACTGCAAATAGTTATAAAATCGTTATCTCACATGTTTCATTTTAGGTGCATCACACTTTTTCGAAGTTACATCATTGATGAAGACAACTGAAGGCTTGTGAGTTTGACAGAGTTTTTTCAGAGATATTTTTTTCAGTTATATTTCCTAGCGATTAAAATGCGGAAATATCCATTTTTTGAAGCTTAGATAAAAGGCTGCGATTGCTGGACTGGCGTTGACTTTTTCTGGAAAAGAGGTAAATTATTTATTATAAAGGCTGTTGGAGCAACGGACAAAAAGTCATTTCAAAGATATATGTATAGATTTTAGGCCGCAGAAATACACTGTTTTTCGAAAAAAACTAATTTTTTTGACTAAAATGAAAAAGTTTCAACTAACCTAACTTAAAACCTAGCCGAAACTTGTCCATTTTAGCCAAAAAAATTAGTTTTTTTCGAAAAACAGTGAGTCATCATCATTTCTCATATCAAGAAACCTTGCCCTGCTAAACGGCACTTTAAACTGTGTATTTTTACGGCCTAAAAGCTATATATCTTTGAAATGACTTTTTGTTCGTTGCTACTTCTCCCTTTTTAATAAATAATTTAACTGTTTCCCGAAAAAATAGCTCCAAAAAATTTATAATTGCGCATTTTGATCACTAAAAAAGACAAGTTGTGCTTAAAAATTCTATCGCTGTTAATTCTATATTATAAATGAAAACAATTGGTTTGTTTAAGTCAATGGACAACGAAAAGCAGAAAGATGAACTCACAGCATTGGAAAGTATCTACATCAATGAAGAATTTTCATATCACAATGTAAATAATCAGTTCGATTGCACCGTGAAGATATTCCTAAGTCTTCCAGAAGGTTATTACTTTGAATACAAAGACATTCGACAGGCAGAGGAAGAACTAACGAAAGTTTTAATTTCCCACCTACCACCACTAACTGTTCTAGTCACTCTGCCTTCAGATTATCCTTCAGTCTCGCCACCAGTCTTTACCATAATATCGTCCTGGCTACGTCCACCACTTTTGTCGAAACTCTGCAGAAAACTAGACGAATTATGGCAAGAAAACAAGGGAGAAGAAATCCTCTTTACCTGGTTCGCATTTCTTCAAAACGAAACTTTGGAATTCTTAAACATAAAAGAAAGTCTCAATATCAATCACACCTACACTCGATATAAAATGGCATTAGATAATATTAAAAACCAAGAAACTTTAATCGAGGCTCATAAAGCTTCTGGCATAAATAAGAATACAAGTGGTAGATATCCAGGTGATCCAAATTTTCCTTCCAGAAAAAGGTATAAAAGGCAGAAGAATAAGAGATCTTTTGATAAGAGGGCTGTCTTTGATCGACCAATTAGTAGTAATCCGGTTCAGAATTTAATTGATTACAACGATTTACGAAACGAGATAGAATTTAAGAAAAATTTGTACACATGCAAGATCTGTTTTTCTGATAAATTGGGGAAAGACTGCACTCGGTTTATTCCTTGTTCTCATGTGTTTTGTAAAGATTGCATTGTTGGGTATTTGGAAGTGCGGATAAAGGATGGAGCTGTTCTAAATATTTTGTGCCCAGAAGATAAATGCTCGTCCGAAGCAACACCTGGTCAAGTGAGTTCTTCAGTTGAACAGCTTCTCAGAAGAATACAATGTTCTAAAACGTTACTTTTTCTACATTCATTGATAAATTGCTTATTTATTATTTTCATAAATTTATATTTTAAACAAGAGATTTGGTTCTTAAAATTTTGTTTGGTCTATATACACAAAATTTAGTAAATAATTGGCTTTACATTTTTTCAATTTAGATAAAAGACTTAGTAAGTCCTGAACTCTTTAGCAAATACGATTGCATATTGTTGAGTGCAACTTTAAACACAATGAAGGATATTGTATATTGTCCGAGGCGTCATTGCCAGTATCCTGTAAGTCGAGAAGCCAATGAGCAAGTTGCTACTTGTCCAGCCTGCCAATGTGCCTTTTGCGTATTTTGCAAAATGGTTTATCATGGGATTGAACCATGCAAATTCAACGGTATGCGTTTGCTTATTTTTATATCTGTATTCTTTATTTCTAATCAAAAAATAAAATTATAAACTTTAAATTATAATTACAGGTGATAAGGAGCGACTCATCACCGAATACAAAAACGCATCTCCTGCAGAGAGAAAATGTCTCGAAAAACGCTACGGAAAGAAGCAAATCCAACTCTTGATAGATAATACCATGTCGGAAAAATGGATATCTAATAACAGCCAAAACTGTCCACACTGTAAAGTTGCGATTGAGGTAAAATCCAAAAATATCTGCTTTTATCCATTTGACTATTCTTAAAAAAAGCACTCTATTTTTTATTTACTTTTTAAAAAATAATTTTTGAATTTTAGAAATCAGATGGTTGCAACAAAATGGTTTGTGGGCACTGCAATACATTCTTCTGCTGGCTATGCAATGAGCAATTAAATCCAAGAGATCCCTATCTACACTATAGAAGTTCCCAGTCAAAATGTTTCAATAAAGTGAATGAAAGAATGCTTATTGAAGACGACGACGATTCTGACGAGGATCCTGATTTTCTTGAAGTTCTCGCCTTTCCTGATATAATGTTTATAGTCAATGAAGCTGAAGATGAAGAGTTTTATGATGAAATCGATATCGATGAAGAATGAAACTGTTCCAAAATATTTCTACCTTTGTTAATATTTTTTCTTAGTGTTGCTGAAACCAAGTTCTAATTTCAAAATTTAGTCTTCATTTTACTCAACAAATGCTCGACTTAATCATTTGTTGGGTAATCAACCATACTCCTTTGTTAAATATTAGTGTGTCCACAAAGTGAAAAAATGGCTAATTTAAATTTTTTTACGTAAAAATAAATTAAAACGAGACATTTTTTCGCTTTGTAGGCACGCTTCTATTTAAAAAAGGAGAATGGCCATCTAAAATGTTATAAATTCTAGTAGTTGCAGAGTAAAATGAAAAGACTGAATTTTGTAGCTAAACTTGGTTCCGTCAGCCTTAAACGTTGTTAATATAACAATATATTTTTTATTCTATTTAAATTTTGTTGGAGTGAATTAGGTCTTTAAGTTACTTTTTGCAATTAATTTAAGAAGATTGTACACTTCCCAATTTACAAGTGACTTATAAATAAAATTTAATTATTATGTATATCATGTATAGTGTTTTGAATTAGGTGTCGGATAATCATTCCGCTTTTAATATTAAATTCACATACATTTAAATCTTATGGTACATTTACACCATATGTGAATATGGCGTGGGAATTTTAAATATTGTTAAATATTAAAATAAAATAAACAGAGTTTTTTATAGTTGAAATTTAAAATTATGATAATGATAATGAATTTAATTTTTTTAATATAATACATGTAAAAATAGATAAAATGCCCATTGCCCAACTCTCAAATGAATATTTCAGATATCAAACGCTAAATAATAACAATC